>PVIH01003106.1:0-121441 GCA_004025045.1 Sigmodon hispidus
GAACTTTAGGATATCATTTTTTCTTATTGCTGCGTAGTATTCCATTGTGTAGATGTACCACAGTTTGTTAATCCATTCTTCAGTTGAGGGACATCTAGGTTGTTTCCAGGTTCTTGCTATTACAAATAATGCTGCTATGAACATAGTTGAGCTAATACCTTTGGAGTGTGAATGAGCCTCTTTAGGGTATATACCCAGATTCTATTTTAATGTTTTAAATATGCTTAGTGTTCATATGTCAGTTACAAAAGAAAATCAAACTTCTGCAAAGACATGTCCTCCCTGTCCATTTGTATGAGAGAAAGGAATAGTCCATGTCAAAAGGATAGCAAACACACTGTGGTCTATGAGATTGGCAAGAGTAGAAACAAATAGTTTATATTTAATTGAATGAAGACTAAAGATCAATAAGTCAGTTTATCATAAGTTCCATATGTACATAGAAGCAAAGAAACAACACTTTCACAGTTCTTGATGAATGGATAGAAATATAACCTTTCCTAAATTCTCTGACATTTTAAAATTTTATTATTTTCATCTTGTTAAAAAGACTCAAAATAATCATTATTAATACATGACATTATAGAATATTTTAAACACATATCAGCTTGAAATATATTGAGTAATTACATTATAATTTTTTTAGTTCCTTTTGGTGTTTGAATATGTACTTTATAAGTTTTTTTATGTTGTTGGATGCCCCTTTTAACTCATTTGTTTATGTATTTGTTTTGTTTTGTTTTTGGGGGATGAAGTTGGAATCTTAGAGATAATGAGAAAAAAATTATAGTTACTATTCACTAGTTTACTTGTTTTACCTGTTTTTATGATTTTTTTTTAAATTTTGAACTTTTTATAGTTTATTATGTAACATCCCATATCTCACTTAACTTATTTTTTTAAAGACAAAGAGTTTTACTATGTATTCCTTGTTATCTCCAAACTTACTGTTCAGCAGAAATTTTTCTCTATATTGGCTCAAATGCTGACAGGCACACAAGCAATGACTGAAGTGACTATTTCTTTACTACTACTTAAAAATTATGTGTCTTTGAGCACTTGTCATGTGAAATAATCAGCTATGCCACATTTATTTATGTACTAACATTTTTCCTCAGGAAAAATGTGCAGTTAATAGGAAATGATTCTCTTCAGGACAAAACATTATAGTCAGGTATTTAGCCCAGCATATTTACAGAGGAGATATTCTTATCAATGTTTTAATATATACAATTTGTCCTTTGCTAGTTTCTCATAAAGCACAAAATGTGAAAAATTTTTATTCGTTTATAAATATTTTTAAGAATGTAACACATTAATATTATCAATGTTTTGTCAGGGTAGTTACATTGCTTTATTTCTTTCATTTAAGAATACTTATTATTTTCCTTAGCATAAAAAATATGGAGACAATACACTGATCTAGGAAAGCATTAAGATATATAAAGATAATTACAACAGTAATTGCATAGTGTTAGTATACCAAACTATCATTTCTATTACCCAAGACTAAAACTTGTATATAAAATGTCCCATCTTATTTTTAACTATATTGACATTGTAAGTGATTTCTGTGACCTGCATGCAGTTGTTTTCTCTCTTTATATATGAAAACACAACATGTCAAAATAATTCAAAGTTATCCGTCACTTACCAACATTTTCTGCTGTGATATATTCCAAGGTTTGCTTTTTGTTTCTGCAGTAAACAAACCAAAACAACTTGAGGAAGGAGAAGGTTGTTTGTTTTTCTGATCACAGTCTGTCACAAAGAAAAGACAGGGAAGGAACTCAATGAATAAATCTTTATGCAGGAACTAAAGCAGAGATTGTGGAGGAATGTTGATTACTGGCTAGCTCTCTGTTTCACAATCAGCTATCTTTCCTATACAGGCCTTGTCAACATATCTAGAGACAGTATCTCTACCTGTGAACTGGCACGTCTTTTATCAATTAACAACAAAGAAAATATTGCACAGACATGCCTACTGGTTCATATGAAGAATTCCTAAATTGAGGTTTCTTATTTTCAGATTTCTCAACTTGTATCAAGATTAGTCTCATAAAAAATAATTTTTGTTTCAATTAGCCGTTGCTAAAAGAATAATTCCAGAATTAAATAATCTCTTTCAATTTTAACATTCATTTTCCTAGGATGTATTGAATATGCTGATATTGAGAAAGAGATAGGTTGGTGTTGAAAGAAAAAAGCTTAGGACTACATCCACTCAAGAACAATAACACTAACATAAACTACATTCTCAGTCATCAACTACATCTTACAAAAAAATCCTCTTAAGTAATTATGATTACTAGAGAGTAATAAGTAAATTGCAATTAGCATTCTAGTAGAAAAAAATTGAAGAGACAAATGCATTTGTACATCAAAATAAAAATATGTAAATGCATATTCATGTACCTTATTATTAATCATAAATAAGAACCAAAATGTGTTTAGATGATGTGATAGATTTTGTTTTGTTTGTTTCTTTTGTGAAATAAGATTTCTTTATGTAGCCCGGATTGGCCTACTATTTGGTATGTAGAACAGGATGTCCTTGAACTCACAGAAATTTACCTTTCACTCTTGTCGGAATACAGTGATTAAAGGCCTGTGACTCAAGCCTGAGCCATGATGTTGTTTCTTTTTAGAGAAATGACTACAAAGTATAATTTAGGGAAATATACTTGAATAAGAATGTGGATAAAGTCAGGGAGCAAACATGAATAACAAGAAAAAAGAGCATCAATAAAATATAATGATGAAAATGTATTGTGAGACACTGAAATTAATATTTGTGTGCTGTATTCAATAAACAAATTATCAACATATGAATTGGAAATGCTTTAAATATTAATATGCTCCTGTATCACAACATAGCTGGATAAACACCAACTGCATCTGTTTTCCAGAGGATTTTAAAAGACTCCAAACTCTTGAAGAGTTACTCACTGGAATATGAAGCATCTGCCACTGTGATCCTCTCTTGATTTATTTGGCAAACATTAGGAATGAGAATGATTGTTGAAAGCTACTTGAAGTTGTTAACAACTAATTAAAATTTCAGGGAAGAAAACCTGTCATTAAAAAAAGCTAAGCCATTAGAGTATTAGGCACTTGAAATTGAGTAAATCTCAAAATACAACCCAATGATATCTAAACAAGTCAAAAGCCTTATTACAACTGCTCTTATCCCCTGACATTATGCACTGATTAGAAAACTCTCCACTTTTTATCATCTCAATATCTGTATGTGCTTTTATGGATGATTCAGTAATTTGTTTATTGGCATACATTATTTTCCTTATAAGTAATTGGTGTTTGCTTTGTCTAAGAGATTAACTCTGCTACTGACCAGTTCAGCCCACTTACAGACACCCTATGCTTGAAGAGACTGAAAGTTCAAATTGAAAAAACCATCATATAGGAGATAGTTGAGGAATATTTCTGAGAGACACTAGAAAACAGTAAAAAAGATTGATGATATTTTCATGCAAATTTTGTGAGTGTATAAAGATTCCAATGGGACGAAGAGCTTTCATGGGATTTGCAGTTGTTAAAGTGAAATGAGATCAAGGACATAAAACAGTTTTTGAAAACATCAACCAATCAAACAAGCATAAAATATAGAACAAGAGGGGCACAGCATGGGTAGGACAGTCCCTATTGCAATGTGACTCTATGTTTTGTTTCAGTTAATGTTTGAGTTATGCATTGAGTTGCTTTTTTGTAGTGAAAACCTCATCCAACCACACTGCCTCAATAAAGAGCATCAGTAAGGACTGTCTTTCTTTTCAGAAATCCATGCCTATTTATACTTGCAAGATCATTTTCATTAATTTCCTCTAAAGACATATTTTTCATCTTTTTTTTGTTGCTGTTATTATTATTAACAAAGAAGTCACACTTTCTATCCTTGTATATCCTTATTCAAGGTCCCTTACCCCTCCCACCACATCAGGTCATTCTTTCTTCTCCACAGCTCCCCATCCCCTCCCTGGGCAGGCAGCAGGCAGTCCCACGGTCCCACTGTCCCAATATTGCTTAGTTCAGAAAGACATTTTTCAATTCAGTGCCTACTGTCCATTTTCCAACCTATTAGAATAGGTTTGCCATTGATATGTGTAGTTTATATGATTATCTTCTAGCGGCTGCTTGACTAGGTGCCTTTCCTCTTTTCCTCTAGGGAGAATAAATATATGTGCTGGAAAAGTAATGTATGTGTATATCTCTTTCAAAAATCTCTTACACAGACATAATATTTCTAAGCATGATTTTGACAATATACTGTGAATTCTATTATGATTAAAAGTGAGAATTATTCAGTTACTAAAACAAAAATCAATTTTATATCAAAGAAACCAAACAAAATTAAAAAAGCAAAAATTAGTTAAAGATAGCAGCCAGTAGTATATAAGAACACAATCACCTTCATATTTTTAATATTTAATATTTTTAGCTTTAATATTTAATGTTATCATGACAAAATACATTTATACAGCATGATAAATATAACGTGTGTCCATCTAAACTAAAAAGTATGACATCAAAATGTTGAAAATTTAACCAAATTATAAAATCTTCAAGAATAAAAGGAATATGAATGAATTAGGATTTTTCAAAGATATATACTTTTACCTGACAAAAATTTTTTGAAATAGAGTAGCTTGTAGCCCAGGCTGTCCTTGAACCCCTTGTGTGGCCAAGTACAACCTTAATTGCTAATTCTTCTGCCTCCACCTCCCTGGTCCTTTTGATTACAGGCATATCCCATGATATCTAGATAATTCAAAGTTGTACATCAAACTTAAGACCATGTATACACAAGAGAAACTGTCTACCAACTGAGCAATGTGTCTAGTCTTTCAAGAATTCTGTAAGAATAACTACATGGAAGAGCATAACATGTGGACACACAGCAATTCTTAAAACTAATGTGAAGAGAAAACCAGCTCTACAGACTTTGTAGGAAGATCATTTCTCAGAAACTTCTGTCCATCAGTTAAAAAAAATGAGACAACAAGCTTAAGATTAACTAAGAAGACAAAAGTGATAGCTACAATTCATATAAACAGAATTATCAAATCAAAAGTGCTAGGGCAGGCGAATGGTGTGGTCAGTGCACAGGTAAAGGCTATAGACTAAATTGGATTCATTGAACCCCTTTAAAGATAGGAGTAGAGAAATTACTTTGCAACATTCTCTAAAGACATCTACATCATAGTGGGACATGCATACCTGCATACATACTGCCCTACACATAAAGCACATGTGTTCCTACACATGCACACACATGCACACACACAGATACACAAATTCACACTAGTATAATTTGCTATTAAAATTAAAAACAAATGATCTTACTATTCCAAAAAAAGCAGGCTATGCACTCTCTATTTTTTTTTTTTGGTGAAGAATAATCTCTAAACTATAAAAGTCATACTGAAATTTTAGGCTATCATTGACCTGCTTTTGTACCCAATATTAGCTTTAAGATGTGCTATTTTTTAAAATAATCCTTTGTAGCTGTTTTTTAATCTCATATGTTTGTGTTCACCTTACTTGTTTAAGAAGTGGTTTCTATCCACAACAACCAGTAGATAATATCATTGAAAGATCCAAGAAAACAAAAATCAGTAAAATAAAAAATATAAGAATATAAATGTCTGTGCTAAAGTGAATAACACATCATTAATCTGAAGGAATTAACATATCAATATTTCAAAGAAAAAGAATTTCAATTTGGTATCACATATCACATCTCAGAGAGCATAAAACTAAATTTTCTTGATGCAGAGTAATTTTAAGTATCATAAACCATTAAATAGGTAGTGTTTTTAGAAAACTCAAAGACATGCCAGGTGAGAAAAACACTAGAAATTAAAAATCAATGTCTAAATTAGGAAAATAATAAAGAATCAGTAAGTATAAAAATATGATTGCAATTACATATCTTTGGTTCATTTGGAAGATACATTTGATCTTATTATTGTTTCAATCCTAAATTTACAGAATAATAAATTGTCATAACTACTATCTTTAAAGAGAGCATCTAATTAAATGTATGTTGATATTACTCAGAACAAAATTTATTTGCTCTTATAGACATGAAATGTTGAACTCCAGGCTAGCTGGGACTATAGAGGAAGACCCTGCCTTAATAAGGAGTACATGTTATTCTTACAGTTTTAATCAAGTTTAAATATATTTAAATCTGTATTTAAATACACAATAAAGATCAACTTCATTGGGTAGTTCAAATTCAGATTCTATACAAGTAATTTTATGGATCTAAATTTTTTCATATATATTTCTATTAAACTTGGAAATGTTATGTCAAAGTTAGTATTTATTAGCCATTATTCAGACAATCTTAAGGATTTATGATATTCTTCATCATCTATTGTTCCATAAGTGCTGTCAGTTTAGGTGAGATATACATAATTCAATCAATAAATATATAATCCATGCAACTAAAATTTAAGTTATGACTAATACCAGTAGTTTTATTCTATTTTATAATTGTACTTATATAATATCTTCATAGATATTCTCTTTACATATTGGTTGATAACAAATAAAATATACCTTAAATATTACTGAAGAAATAGAAAAACGATTTTTCCAAAGGTTACTTAAATAAACTAGAGCCAAGACTGTTTGTTTTGCTCATGACAGTTTTAGCAATATTATTGGAGGCTTTGACAACTGGAATAAAAATAAAATTAGTGTGTATGTTTCCATACCATTCTCAAAGATTAATAATTAGTCATTATTTAAAGGTGCTAATAAAGTATCATTTATATTTTATTTTATTATTTTTCTGTTTTGGCTTATCAAACAGGGTTTTTCTGTGTAAAAGATCTGGCTGTCCTAGACCTCAACTTGTGGACCAGGCTGGCCTCAAGGTCACACAGTTTTCTGGGCTTTTGAGTGTTGGGATTAAAGGCATGTGTCATCACCATTTGGTACAACATACCAATTTTAAAGAAGGTAGAAAATTTATTGATGATGATGTTATAAAAAATAAAATATTTCTTTAAAGTGAAAATAACATTTTAACAGATATTATTAAATGAAAGTACAGAGTCAAAATGGAAATAAAGTAAGAGCCAGAAACAAAAATATTAAATGCATAGAATTTTTCATATTAAGAATAGTGATTAGTATTTGTTTATTGCTCCTAATTTCTTTCAGTTGTGTCTAAGTATTGTAGGTTGTTGCGGTCACAATACAAACAATTAAAAACATAATACATGAAATTGTTAATACAATCATATAAAATAATTACTGCCATTCTTATGGACTGAATAAACTCTATAGTACTTATATAATTATAGTTTCTTTTAATGCAGACAATTTGTAGGTACATGGGTTGAATTTTCCTTGTGTGTATTCTGCTTAAGTGTGTAAAATTTCTTAATTTTTTAAATTAATGTTATTCATCAGATTTTAAAATATTTTAATCATAAATTTTAAAATAGTGCTTCTGTCTTTATGTCTGCTTTTTTCTTGCAACCTGCCTCTGTAATGTAGCTTTTAAAACAACTCACGTTTTAATATGAATTAAAAATTTGGTGCTAGAGAGATAGATGAGAGTTGAAAGTCTATATTTCTCTTTCAGTGAAATTATGTGTAGTTCTCCAAACTTACAAAGTGGCTCATAGCATTCTATATGTTCAGTTTCTGTGGATTCACAGAAGCCTGATTCTGGCTTCAAGATCATTTGACCTCACATGTGCACATGAAATGCAGACATTCAGTCATACATACATAGATACACACACACACACACACACACACACACACACACACACACCAAACAATTTAAAACCAATGTTTAAAAACATATAAATTAGACACAACTAATTTCAAAAAGATAGTGTAGAAGCTTACCAACTGATACAACTTCAATAAATAGCTATTAGTCAAGCTGTAACTGAAGCAGAAGTCAATGGCAATTTTTCCAATTAGAGAATATTTGACTTTTGTTAGCTAGAGCATTCTTACTACATTTTATCACAATGTATCACAAATAACCTCCATTTAAATTATTTTATGAAATGTTATCATATATAAGATTGCTGTTTAACTTTAAATATTTCTTAGAAATAATTACTTATATGTCAAAACTGGGATATACCCAGTATGAATATCTCTTTTTGTATTATTCCATAATATGTTGGTTAATATTATCTTTTTTAAAAAACTGGTTCCAAATGTATTAATTCTAGATACCAATTGCTATATCTTTCTGTTTGATTTTTTATTATGAATAAAGTCATATTTTTTATTTGTATATATCTTTGTTCAAGCTCCATTTCCCCTCCCACCCCTTCCCGTCACTATCTCTTTAATTTGTGCTATGTGCATAAACATATGGAGCTTTCAGGAACTCACTAAATTAAGAACAGCAACTAGGGAAACTTCAAGAAAAGTAACTAGGCCCTCCAAGGATAGGCAACTGTCCAGTGACATGAGCAGTATGGGGAGCCTTGAGGGGAGGGGTCATACTATGGTTCTATGCATGGACTGGCATTTCGGGGTTCGTTACCTCCAGAGAAACACCTAACACATTCATGACATGAGGATGAAGAAATGAGACCTACCTGGCATGGATGCTGTACTAATTTACCTTGGGACTTCTTGCCCCTTTGGGAGAGGAGATGGGGTGATGGGGAGGAGGGAGGCTGAAGGCAGTTGGGAAGTGGAAGTGAGGGAGAACAAAGGAATACATGGAAGAAAAGGACTTTATTTTCTAAATAAATAAAGAAATAAATAAAAGAAAATATTTTGATATTAAAGACTTGTCTTTCTTTTTATTGTTAAATAAATACTTCGTGTTAAATAATAATACTAACCAATTAATATGGTTCTGACTTTTCCTAGTACAACTAAAACAAGAAAACTCAATTTGGTCTGCTGATTAAATTTAAACCTTCACTGCTACAAAACTGTTAGAACAAGATTAGACATGGAATTATGGTAAAATGAAAGGATAGTGAATAGAAAATAGCACATTTTATGTTAGTTGGATAGAGAACTAATGTTGGTAAATTGCTAGAATATCAAGTTTAAAAACAGTTCTAGGTCCAGAGTGAAATCAGAGGTGCGCAGATTATAATGCTTGGGCTTCTCTTCCCGTGAAGCCCTCTCCTCTGGATCCAGGGACACATCCAAGGATCTGATTTCAGACTCTTGCTGGCAGACAGGCTTTAGCTATGAGCGGCCTCCTCCAGCAACCTCTAAAAGAAGGGACCTCACATTGCTGGGCCCCGCCTTCAGGGAAAACTGCATCAAGAGAAGTTCTGAGGCCTTTCAAACTCAGACATGTGTCCAGAGCGGAGTCAAAGATCCTGCAGACCCCTTGTTCAGCAAACAGGAAATATACAAGCCCTCTAACCATAACTGACTAGGAGCTGACTAAGTGTGAGCCACGGAAACCATGGGCAAATGCCAGTGTAAAACTATATATAACAATATAAAGAACAACAAGACAACACCAGAAGTAACTGAAGGTTTGACAGCACCAAGACCTGAACAGAGTAATGAAGAGGAAACAGAAGGAAACAACAGCATAAACACCTTTATGAAGATTATAGAAGCCTTAAAAGAGGAAATTAAAAATTCCCTTAGAGAAATAGAAAAAAATACAGACATAAAATTGGAAGAGATAAATACCTCCTTGAAAGAAAACCAAGAGAAGGAAACCCAAAAATGAAAGAAACAGTCAGGGAACTAAAAATAGAATCAATTAAAAAAAAGCACAAAATGAGACAAAAATAGAAATAGAAAATTTGAAGTAAAGAACTGGAACTACAGATACAAGCAAAATCAACAGAATCCAGGAGATGAAAGACATCTCTGGAGTGGAAAATTCGATAGTGGAAATAGGTATGTCAATCAAAGAAAACACTAAAACTGAGTTGGGTTCCAGTTCCGGGACCAGGTGCTGTCTGCAGAGCGTGACCCCATGGACTCTGTAGCAGACAGAGATAAACTCTGACTGCCACAGTCCCCCCCAAGTGCTGCTGAGGGAATTTGCATGGCTACCCACCTCCAACTGAGCAAATGGATAAGGACTGGGGACCCTGAAGGACAGACTCAGACTCCACTCAGAGGTGAGGAGGATTCAGCAGGCCCAAGTGCCTGAATCCATGCTGGGAGAGTTGAGCTCTGGTCAAGTTCATCTTCCAGGACCAGGTGCTGTCTGCAGAGCATGTCCCCACACACTCTGTAGCAGTCGGAGATAAACTCTGACTATCATGGTCCCCCCAGTTGCTGCTGAAGGGAATTTGCATGGCCACCCGGGCTCCAATTGGTAAAAGAGAGAAAGATTGAAGATTTGAAGTTCAGTCCCCTGCCCAGAGCAGAGGTAGAGATTGAGCAGACATATTCCTCAAGGGTGACAGGATACACATAAGCCCGAGTGCCACAACTGACCAGGAGCCACCTAATCATGAACCACTGAAGCCATGGGCAGACACCAGTGCAAAAATTTACATAATAATATAAAGAACAGCAAGGTAACTCTAGAAGAAAATGGCAATCCTACAAATACATGATCTGAACTGAGCAATGAAGAGGAAACAGAAGGAAGCAACACCAAAAATTCCTTTATTAGGATCATCAAGTCTCTCAAAGAAGGTAAGAAAAATTGCCTTAAAGAAATAGAAGAAAATGCAATCAAAAAATTGGAAGAGATGAACAAATCTATGAAAGAAAACCAAGAAAAAAGTAAACTAAAAATTAAAGAAACATGCCAAGATCTAAAAGCTGAAATAGAAGCATTAAAAAAGGCAAAAAATGAGGCAAAGATAGAAATAAAAAACCGAAAAAAAAAATGCTGGAACCACAGATACAAGCATAACCAACAGAGTTCAAGAGATGGAAGATAGAGTTTCTGAAGTAGAAGACTCAGTAGCTCAAATAGATATATCAATCAAAAGAAATACTAAAACAAAAAAGCCATAACTCAAAATGTTCATGAAATCTTGAACACAATGAAAAGACCTAATTTGAGAATAACAGGAATAGAAGAATGAGAAGAATACCAGCTCAAAGGCACAGATAATGTTTTCAATAAAATCATAGAAGAAAACTTCCCTAACCTGAAGAAGGAAATCCCTTTAAAGATACAAGAAACTTACAGAACACCAAATAGATAAGACCCCCCCAAAAGTCAATGTGCCACATTATAACCAAGCCACAAAATATACAGAACAAAGCAAAAATTTTAAGAGCTGCAAAACAAAAGAACCAACTTACATATAAAGGCAGACCCATCAGAATAACATCTGACTATTCAGTGGAAATGATGAAAGCTTGAAGGGCTTGGTCAGAAGTTATACAGATGCTAAAAGAGCATGGCTGTCAAACTAGAATACTATACCCTACAAAATTATCAATCACCATAAATGGAGTAAACAAGGTATTTCTGAACAAAGTCAGACTGAAAGAATATCTATCTACCAATCCAGCACTATAGAGAGTATTAGAGGGAAAACCCCAACCTAAGGACCCCAGATACACACATGAAACCACAAACAAACAATAATTCCTCAGAAGAATACTCCAGAGAAAGGAAATACAAACAAGTTACCACTAAAAATGGCAGGAAATATCAATCAATAGTTACTAATTTCCCTCAATATCAATGTAATCAACTCTCCTATCAAACATCACACACTAACAAGATGGATACAACAACAGAAGCCATCCTTCTGATGCCTACAAGAAACACACCTCAATCGCGAAGACAGACACAGGCTTAGAGTAAAGGGTTGGGAAAAGATTTTCCAGTCAAATGGTCCTAAGAAACAAGCGGGAGTAGCAATCCTAATATCTAACAAAGTAGACTTTAAGCTAAAAGCAATTAAAAGGGACAAAGATGGTCATTACTTATTCCTCACAGGAAAAATTTTTGAAGAGGAGATTTCAATCTTGAATATTTATGCTGCTAATAAAAGGGCACCTACATATGTAAAAGAAACACTGCTAAAGCTCGAATCCCACATCAATTCTTATACCCTAATAGTGGGAGACTTCAATACCCCACTTACAACCCTGGACAGATCAACCAGACAGAGACTCAACAGAGAAATAAGGAGTCTAAAAGAGGTTATGAAGCAAATGGATTTAATAGATATCTACAGAAGCTTCCACCCAAATGAAAAGGAATATACATATTTCTCAGCTCCTCATGAAACTTACTCCAAAATTGACCACATAATTGGTCATAAAGTAAAATATCAACAGATACAAAAAAATGGAAATAATCCTTTGTAACATATCAGACCACCAGGGCCGAAAGTTAGAGTTCAACAACATCAAAAATCAAAGAAAGCCTATGAACTCATGGAAACTAAACATCACTCAGCTGAACCATCTCTGGGTCAAGGAAGAAATTAATAAATCAAAGATTTCCTAGAAATTAATGAAAATGAATTCACAATGTATCCAAACTTGTGGGACACAATGAAAGCAGTCTTACGAGTAAAATTCATAGCGCTAGATGCCTACATGAAAAACCTAGAGAAATCCCACACTAGAGACCTAACATCTCAGCTGAAAGCCTTAGAATAATTAGAGGCGAACTCAGCTAGAAGGAGTAGACAACAGGACATAATCAAACTTAGAACTGAAATCAATACAATTGAAACAAAAAGAACAATACAAAGAATCAATGAATTTAAGAGTTGGTTTTTTGAGAAAGTTAACAAGGTAGATAAGCCCTAAGCCTAACTAATCAATAAACAGAGAGAGAGTGTTCAAATCAACAAAATCACAAATGAAAAGGGGGACATAACAACAGACCACCAGGAAATCCAGAGAAATAGCCGAACATATTTTGAAAATCTATATTTCACAAACATGGAAAACCTAGAAGAAATGGACAGCTTTCTGGACAGGTAACATTCACCAAAATTAAATGAAGATCAGATTAGTAACCTAAACAGGCTTATAACCCTTAAGGAAATTTAAGTGTCATTAAAAACCTCCCCCAATATAAAAGCCCTGGTCCAGATGGTTTCAGTGCCGAATTCTACCAGACATTCAAAGAAGAATGAATACCATGACTCCTCAAACTATTTCACACAGTAGAAACTGAAGGAATATTGCCAAATTTCTTTTATGAGGTCAGAATTTCCCTAATACCCAAGCCACTCAAAGACACAACAAAGAAGAAGAATTACAGACTAATTTCCCTCATGAATATAGATGCAAAAATACTCAGCAAAATTTTGGCAAACTGTATACAACAATGTATAACCAATATCATCCACCAGGACAAAGTAGGCTTCATCCCAGAAATGCAGGACTGGTTTGAGATAGAAAAAACTGTAAACGCTTTCCATCATGTAAACAAACTAAAGGAACAAAACCACATGATCATATCCTTAGATGCTGAAAAAGCCTTTGACAAAATCCAACACTTCTGTATGATTAAAGCCCTAGAGAGATAGGAATACAAGGAGAATACGTAAATATAGTAAAGGCGATTTACAAGAAGGTGACAGCCAGTATCAAACTTAATGGAGAAAAACTCAAAGCAATCCCACTAAAATCAGGAACTAGACAAGGATGTCCTCTTACCTCTTATCTATTCAATATAGTTCTTGATGTCTTTGCTAAAGCAATAAGAGAATGAAAAAGAGATTAAGGGGATACAAATTGGAAAAGAACTGACATTATCTCTATTTGTAGATGATATGATTGTATACATAAGTGACCCATAAAATTTTTTCAAGGAACTGCTACAGCTGATAAACACCTTCAGCAATGTAGCAGGATACAAGATTAACTCAAAGAAATCAGTAGCCCTTCTATACACTAAAGATAGAAGAGCTGAAAAAGAAATAAGGGAAACATTACCTTTCATAATAGCTGCAAATAGTAATAAAGACCTTGGAGAAACTATAACCAAAGAAGTAACAGACCTATCTGACTAAAATTTTAAATCACTGAAAAAGAAATTGAAGAGGATATCAGAAAATGGAAAGCTCTCTTATGTTCCTGGATTGGTAGGATCAAACTAGTAAAAATGGCAATTCTACCAAAGGCAATCTACAGATTCAATGCACTGCTCATCAAAATCCCAACACAATATTTTTTGGACCTTGAAAGAATAATACTCAATTTCATTGGGAGTAACAGGAAAGCCAGGATTGCCCAAACAATTTTACTCAACAATAGAACCTCAGGAGGTATCGCCATCCTTGACTTCAAGATATGCTATAGAGCTACAGTAATAAAAACAGCCTAGTACTGGCATAAAAACAGACTTGTTGATCAATGGAATAAAATTGAGGATCCAGCCATTAACCTAAAAACCTATGAACACCTGATCTTTGACAAAGAGGCCCAAAACCTTCAACGGAAAAAAGATAGTATATTTAACAAATGGTGTTGGCATAGCTGGGTTGAAGTGTTTAGAAAAATGCAAACATATCAGAGCCTGTCACCCTGCACAAATCTCAAATCCAAGAGGATCAAAGATCTCAACATTAACCCAGCCACTTTAAATTTGATAGAAAAATAAGTGGGAAATGCACTTCTATGTATTGGCACAGGCGAACACTTCCAAAATATAATACCAGTGGCACAGAGACCAAGACCAACTATCAATAAGTAGGATCTCCTGAAGCTAAGAAGCTTCTGTAAAGAAAAGGACACTGTCAATAGGACAAAATGATTGCCTACAGAATGGGAAAACATTTTCACCAACCCTACAAGTGATAGAGGACTGATCTCTAAGATATATAAAGAACTCAAGAATCTAGAGCCCAAAACCTTGAATAATCCAATCAAAATATGGTGTTTAGATCTAAAAAGGGAATTCTCAGCAGAGGAATTACGAATGGCTGAAAGGCACCTGAAAAAGTGCTCATCATCTTTAGCCATTAGAGAAATGTAAATCAAAACAATTTTGAGATACCAACTAATACCTGTTAAATTGGCTAAGATAAAAGACACAGATGACAGCCTATGTTGGAGAGGATGCGGAATAAGGGGAACACTCCTCCATTGTTGGTAGGAGTGTAAGCTTGTTCAGTCACTTTGGAATGTAGTATGGCGGTTTCTCAGAATTTTGAGAATCAAACTCCCCAAGGATCCAGCAATACCACATCTGGATGTATACCATAAAGAAGCACAGTCATACTCCAAAGGCATTAGCTCAACTATGCTCATAACAACATTATTTGTAATAGCAAGAACCTGGTATCAACCTAGATGTCCCTCAACTGAAGAATGAATTAACAAACTGTGGTACATCTACACAATGGAGTACTACTCAGCAGTAAGAAAAAATTATATCCTAAAATTTGCAGGCAAATGGATGGACTTGGAGAATATCCTCCTGAGTGAGGTATCACAAACTCTGAAAGATAAGCAGGGGATGTACTCACTCATTAGTGGTCTCTAAACAATCAAACAAGGAAAGATCCAAACATGCCCAAGTGGCAAACCACAACCACTGAACAGCTTGTGGTCAGAAACACCCTGGACTGACTCCTCTTATCCCACTTCCCCTAGGGGAACACCTGACTCACTCTTGAGGGAGGGGGAAGAAAACTGCATCTGTCAGGAGTAGAGACTGAACTAAGCAGTATTGGGTCAGTGGGACCATGGGACTGTCTGCTACCTGCCAGGGAGGGAATGGGGAGTTGTGGAGAAGAAAGAATAACCTGATGTGGCTGGAGGGAGAAAGGACCTTGAATAAGGATATACAGAGATGGAAATTGTGACTTCTTTGTTCATAATAATAATAATAATAAAAAAGAAAAAAATAATCTGAGATCAGACCCTCAGGTATGACCCCAATCCTGGAGAAGAACTCTCTGGGAGGTGGCCCAGGAGGTGAAATGTTCTCACCTCTCAATTTTTTCCTTTTTTAAAATTAATTTTTATAGTTAACAAACTTATTTTCATGTAATAAAAAAAAAAGAAATGGTAAGGCCAGGGTAGCTAATTACAGAAGGGCACAAGAGAAGAGAACTTGGAAGTCACTATGAGCAAAATATGTGTTGTGTATGTAAATTGTTATAAAAACCCCACTTATTTTGTATGCATATCTATACTGCTCACTTTGCATAAAAGGAAATAATTAAGTCTAACAACTCCTTCAGCACTTTGTGTTTGCTCATCTGACGTCTGTAGGAAAACCACATTTAATACTGTTAAATGCATAAGGCCTCTGAGTTAACTGCCTCTTTGAATACTTTAATGTCCCTGTAACTTACTTCAACAAACTTAAGCACAACTTACACTTGCTCAGCCTCAATAACATTGTCACAACAAGGATTCATTCTGTCAACTTCTCAGGGCTATTGTAGACAGAGATTTGCTGCTGTAACTAGTTAATAGAGAAATTAAATTGCCTTTACTCCCAAGCACATGCAAACTTCACAAGGACATCACCTTAGAGTCTGAGTTTTTAAAGTTATAATTTTGTTGCTAGAAATTTTAGCTCCTCTCCCCCAGGACAAGTACACCCACTTGTCCCAGTACATCAATTAAATAGACAGGTATGGTGAAAAGCAGAGAGATGAGACTTAATCAACGCACACGTTAAGCAGAGAAACAGATAAAGATTAAGGGGTCCAGTGACAGCAAGTTTGTCTTTATGCCTTTGATGTGAGTATTAGACTGAAAGGAGGGTGATTAGGTGCAGAAGGTGAAAGTAAACATAATTGACAGGTGGTTTGTCTTGGGATAACAATCTAGTGTCCCTGGAATATAGTGGGACTGTGTTCTGTTACATCGTAAATAGTTGTCCTGGCTACTGCCTTAATAAAAGCTGATTGGCCAAAAGGCAGACAGGAAGTGTGGGTGGGGCTACCAGACTAGGAAAACTCTGGGAACAGAAAGAGCAGAGGAGAGATGCCAGAAACATACGAGCAGACCCTGAGGAAGGGAGACTGAGATGCTGCTCTGAGAAAAGAAACCGAGCCACATGGCTAGACAAGACAAGCATCATGGGTTAGTTTAAGAGTAAGAGCTGCTAGCAATATGTCTGAGCCATAGATCAAATAGCATGAAAGTCATTTAAGCATCTGTGTGCTTCTGTGGGACTGCTGGTCTGTGGACCTTTACCACTGCTGGACAGGACAGAAATTTATTATACAGGAACCTCAGGTTAGTGAATGTTTAGGACAAAGAATCTCACCTTTGTGCCTCCACCTTTGAATAGCAACGAGATAAGTTAGTTAGACTGGAACTCTTTGAATGACTAGAATATTTATGCAGAGTCAAGCAGGAATTTGACTCTCAGTAAAGACACAAAATAAAGTCGGAGATGTCAGGTTTTCTTCCCTGCTTACTTACATTGTTGGCTAGAATGAGAATTCCATGTTGTCTAGTAAAGCAGTTTCTATATACATGTTAGAATTTTCAGTCTCTCTGGCCTTAAGCTTAGAGTGTAGACCTGATTCCTCCAGTGTGCTGGGAAGCACCTAACTAAGCTCTATGTGAAATAGCACATGATCTCTGACTGCTTCTCTCAATGCACAATGTTATCCAGGGTTGCTGCTTACTTTGTTAGAAACCTTCCTCCTGGGAGAGAGGTGATGTTATATTGTGGGATATTTTAAATCAGAAAACCACTTCTTTATGAACACAAAAATTATTGTTACTGAGAGGGGAAGGATAGCTGTCAGGGTCAGGAAATCTTTCTGTCTTACATTAATTGGTAGACCCAGGCCTGGGTGGTATTCTGTGATAAGGGGATGTTGGGCCTGTGTGAACATCTTTATAATGTCTCAGCAAGTGTAACCATTTCAACTCTGTTGGATCTTATTGCCATGCTCTACAATGACAGTAGGTCACTCTTGTACCCATACTGTACCAACCATGATGTCTGTCCCTTAATAAAATGCATGATTGTTTATATTGTTCTTTATCTGCTTGGCAATATTGTTAAGAGAGATGCAGGAAATGGGTCACTGTCACAATCCAGGTCAGGATGTATCAGGACATGAAAGAGGGTTAAATACTATAAAAACAGGTTTAAGATATCAGTCTTGGGGACACGGGAGGTTAGGTACTAGACACACACACACAAAAAAAAAAAAAGAGAAAAGAAAAAAAGAAAACACTAAAACCAGAAAAGACATAACAAAATGTTTAGGAAATTTGGGAAACCATGAAAAGACCTAACCTGAGAATAACAGGAATAGAAGGAGAAGAATCCCAGCTCCAAGACACAAATAATGTATTCAATAAAATCATAGAAGAAAACTTTTCCAACCTAAAGAAGAAAATGCCTATAAAGATACATGAAGCTTAAAGGATTTCAAATAAATTTGACCTCTTAAAAAAGTCTGCTCACCACATAACAATCAAGAAACAAAACATACAGAACAAAGAAAAAATTTTGATAGCAACAAAAGAAATGGGCCAAATTACCTATAAAGACAGACCTATCAGTATAACACCTGACTATCCAATGGAATCAATGAAAGTAAGAAAGTTCTGGTTAAATGTTATACAGACAATCAAAGATCATGACTGCCAACCTAGACTACTATACCCAGCAAAATTATCAATTATTATAGATGTATTAAATAAGGTATTTAATGCCAAACTCAGACTTAAACAATACCTATCTACAAATCTGGCCCTTCAGAAAACATGAGAGGGAAAACTCCAACCTAAGGATCCCAGATACACACATAAAAGCACCAAAAATTGATAATCCCACAGAAGAGAATCCCAAAGAAAGGAAATACATACAAGCTAACACCAATAATAACAGGAAATATCAATCAGTGGTCCCTACTATCCCTTAATATCAATACACTCAATTAACCAATAAAAAGACACAAAACTAACAAGATGGATACAAAAACAGAAGCCAACCTTCTGATGCATACAAGAAATACACTTCAACCACAAAGACCAACATAGGCTCACAGTAAAGGGTTGGGAAAAGATTTTCCAATAAAATGGACCTAAGAAACAATGTGGTGTTGCCATCCTAATATCTAATAAAGTAGACTTTAAACTAAAATCAATTAAAAGGGACCAAGATGGATATTACTCGTTCATTGCAGGAAATATTGGTCAAGAGGAGATTTTTATGACCTAATATAAGTGTGCCTACCTATGTATGAGTAACAGTGCTAAAACTCAAATCCCACATCAATTCTCACACCCCCACTTTTACCCCAGATAAGTCAACCAGAAATAAGGATTCTAACAGAGGTTATGATGCAAATGAATTTAATAGATAGTTATAGAAGCTTGCAGTCAAATGCAAAGGAATATACATATTTCTCAGCACCACATGGAACTTTCTCTAAAAGTGACCACATAATTGATTGATCATAAAGCAAATATCATTAGATACCAAAAAATGGAAAGAATTCCAAGTATCATTTCAGACCACCAGGGCCTAATGTTAGAGTTCAACAACATCAAAAATCAAAGAAAGCCTACTGAATCTTGGAAATTGAACATCACTCACCTGAACCACCTCTGGGTCAAGAAAGATATTAAGAAAGAAATCAAAGTCATTCTAGAATTTAACAAAATGAATCCACAATGTAAACAAACTTATGGGACACAATGCAAGCAGTCTTAAGAGGGAAATTTACATCACTAGATGCCTATGTGAAATACCTAGAGAAATCCCATAGTAGAGAACTAACAGCAGACCAGAGAACCTTAGAACAATTAGACACAAACAAACTTACATTGAAGGAGTTGATGGTAGGAAATAATCAAACTTAGAGCTGAAATCAATAAAATTGAAACAAAAAGAACAAGACAAAGAATCAGTGAATCAAAGAATTGGTTCTTTTAGAAAGTCAATAAGATAGATAAACCCTTATCCAAACTAATCAAAAAGCAGAGAGAGAGTATCCAAATCAAAAAATCAGAAATAAGAAGCGGAACATAAAAATAGACCCTGAGGAAATCCAGAGAATAATCCGATTGTACTCTGAAAATCTATACTCTAGAAAAATGAAAAACCTAGAAGAAATGAACAGCTTTCTGGACAGGTACCAGTTACCAAAATTAAATCAAGATCAGATTAAATACCTAAACAAACTTATAACCCCAAAGGAAATTGAAGCTGTCATTAAAAGCCTCCAAGGTTAAAAAAATCCCATGTCCAGATGGTTTCAGCAAAGAATTCAACCAGACATTCAAATAACTATTACTAATACCTCAAACTGTTTCACACAGTAGAAACTGAAGAAATATTGCCAAAATCTTTTATGAGGCCACAATTACCGTGATGCCGAAGCCACTCAAAGAATCAACAAAGAAGCAGAATTACAGACCAGTTTCCCTCATAAATATTGATGCTAAAACTCTCAATAAATTCTGGCAAACTGTATACAATAACACATAAAAAATTAATCCACCACTATCAATTAGGCTCAATCCCAGAAATGCAGAGATGGTTCAACATATAAAAAACTGTAAATGTTATCCATCATATAAAGAAAATGAAAGAAAGAAAACCCATGATTATTTCCTTAGACGATGAAAAAACCTTTGACAAAATCCAACACTCTCTTATGATAAAAGTCCTGGAGAGATCAAGAAGAGAAGGAAAATATCTAAATATAATATAGGCGATTTACAAGAAGCCAAAATCAAATTTAATGGAGAAATACTCAAAACATTCCCACTAAAATCAAGAACTAGATAAGGATGTCCTTTCTCCCCTTATCTATTCAATATAGTTCTTGTTGTTTTAGCTATAGCAATAAGAGAATGAAAGGATATAAAGGGTATACAAATTAGAAAAGAAGAAGTGAAACTATCTCTATTTGTAGATGATATGATTGTATACTTAAATGATCCACAAAATTCTACCTGAGAACTTCTCCTGATGATAAACAACATCAGCAATGTAGTAGAATACAAGATTAACTCAAAGAAATCAGTAGCCCTCCTATATACTGAAGATAAAAGAGATAAAAAAGACATAAAATAATCATCACCCTTTACAATAGCTGCAAATAGGATTAAATACCTTGGAGTAACTAAACCAAAGAAATAACAGATCTATTTGACAAAAATTTTAAATCACTGAAGAAGAATTTGAAGAGTATATCAGAAAATGGAATGTTCTCCCATGTTCCTGGATAGGTAGGATCAACAGAGTAAAAATGGCAATTCTTCCAAAAGCAATCTACAGATTCAATGTACTTCCAATCAACATCCCAATGCAATATTTTTTGGACCTTGAAAGAACAATACTCAATTTCATATGTAATAACAGGAAGCCAACATTGCAAAAACAATTTTTCTCATACAAAGATCCCCAGGAGGCCATCATACCCTACTTCAAGTTATATTATAGAGCTACAGTAATAAAAACAGGCTGGTACTGGAATAAAAACAGACTTGTGGATCAATGGATTCAGATTGCTGATCCCGACATTAGCCTAAAAACCCATGAACACCTGATCTTTGACAAAGAGGCCCAAAATACTCAGTAGAAAAAAGATAATATCTTTAACAAATGGTGTTGGCATAGCTGCATGGTAGTGTATAGAAAAATGTAAATAGACCCAAGCCTGTCACCCTGTACAAACTCAAATCTAAGTGGATCAAAGACCTCAACATAAATCCAGCCGCAATGTACTTGATAGAAATGAAAGTGGGAAATACCCACCAAGGCATTGACATAGTTGACCACTTCTTAAATATGGCACTAGTAGCCCTTCTAAGAACAGCAATCAATAAGTTGGACTTCCTGAAACTGAGAAGCTTCTGTAAAGCCAAGGACACAGAATATAAGACAGAACGACTGCCTACACTTTGGGAAAACATTTTAACCAACCCTAAAAGTGACAGAGGACTGATCTCTAAGATAAATAAAGAACTCAAGAATGTACAGCCCAAAACCTTGAATAACTCAGTCAAAAAATGGGGTTCAGAACTAAAAAGGCAATTCTCAGAAGAATTACAAATGGCTGTAAGGCACTTGAAAATATGTTCAACATATTTAACCATCAGAGAAATGCAAATCAAAACAACTTTGAGATACCACCTTACACCTGTCATATTGGTAAGATAAAAGGCAGAGATGACAGCATATGCTGAAGAGGTTGCAGATCAAGGGGAATACTCTTACATTGTTGGTGGGTGTGTAAGCTTGTTCAGCTACTCTGGAATGCAGTTTTGGCAGTTTCTCAGAAAACTGGAAGGCAGTCTCCCCAAGGATCCAGCATTACAACTACTGTGTATATACCCTAAAGATGCACATTTGCACTCCAATGGCGTTAGCTCTACTATGTGCATAGCAACCATCTTCATAATAGCCACAACCTGGAAAGACCCTAGTTTCCCCTCATTTGAAGAATGGATTAACAAACTCTTCTACATCTACACAAATCAGAAGTAAGAAAAATGATATTCTAAAATTGTAGGTAAATGGATGGATTTTTAGAATATCCTCCTGAGTGAGGTATCACAAACCAAGAAAGATAAGCAGGGGATGTACTCACTCATTAGTGGACTTTAAACAAAACGTAAAGCCTTCACAAGCTGCAAACCTCAACCTCTGAACAGCTTGAAATCTGAACACCTTGGACAACAAACTTGTACCCCATTCCCTACAGAGGAACGTCTGACCCAATATTGATGTTGGGATTAGGAAAGAGGGTCTGCCTGGGTTGTATGTTGAACTTAGCCACCTTGGTACCTTGAGACCTCCTGTACTTGCTGGAGAGGAGTTGAGGAAATGGGGAGAAGAAAGAGTGACTGGGAGGAGCGGGAGTGGGAAGGGAGTTTGAACAAGGGGATACACAGATAAAAATGAGACTTTATTCATAATAAAAAAGGAAAACAAAGGAAGTATAATCCAGAGGGTGGAGAAGCAGTTCTACTTAGACCAAAATATAATTAATTATTTGATTTATTATTTTTTATTACTGGAAAATAGCAGAGCTCTATTTCCATTCTTTCTTTTCACTTTCTTCTTTTAAGTTTTAGACAGGGTCTTACTAAATAGGCCATGTTAAGCCTAAAACTATTTTATACCCATTGCAGCTTGAGATTTATCCTCTTACTTCAGTCTTTCAAGTTTCTAGGATTACAAACCTCTACCACCAAACCATGCAAATCTAATCACTTATTAAAAGTGAAAGTAGGGACTACAGAGATAGCTCTGTGCTTAATTGAGGCACAATCAAAGTTGGATTCTCAGTACCTATATATATGGTACATATTCCGTGACACCCATGTTTCAGGGAATTCTACTCTTCTTCTTACAGTTTGTGCACACATGCACTTATGTACATGCAAACACATACTTAAAAAATTATAATAAAAATAAAAAAGAAATCTGGGTTGACTCAATTATAGTAACAAAGTAACTAGATATAGATATAAATGGGTACGAGCTAATGAGCACATTATTATCAACTTAGCACATCTGACATTTGTAATTAGATAATGATATTTTCTCTTATTATATTAGCCATGATACATTAATATAATTGGTATTACTTCTCTTTGCAGTTAAAATGCATCTCAGTCATAAAGTAGAAGATAAGATACTTTATGCAAAATTACTGGGCTAGTATCTTTTATTTTAGATAGTAAATAGTAATTTCTCTACCATATTTACAGGCCTATCTAAATTGATAGATATCCATCTAATATCAAGAATACATTTAAAGTACATTAATGGTCTTCATTAACTTCTATTTCTAGTCTGACTTTTGAAACCCATTATATCTGTAAATATAATATTTCTGTGAGTTGTCTAAGTCTGTCATGCCTCAGTTTCTTCAAAGTATATTGTTAGTTCATAAAGGCAGATCTACCAGTATAAAGTTTTGTCTCTTTAACAAGCTTTTGGAAGGTAAGTATGAACACTTTGTAGAGGTAGTGCGTTGATTTTCTTATGTAGTTTTTTCTACTTTTTTTCTGTAATAAATAATCTTGTGAGGAAGAAAATATCTCTTTTATACACTGTCAATCCAGTCTATATTGCCATTGTTTTTTTTCTTCACTTTTAATTTTATTTTTTCTCTGGAAATAATTAAAGCATTATAAGCTACCAAACCATTACTGGTATGTCACTATAAAGAGACTCACAAAGTAAGTGATTTGTTCAATCATTTTAGCTTCTTACTAGATTTTGTTCACTCTCTGCATTGCTTTACTGGCTCAAACTTTTACCCTGACACTCCTTTTTTTTTTTTCTCTCCAATCTGCCCTATCTGTCCCTTATACCACTTTTTGCTTTTTTTTTTTTTCAAATTTATAGCTTTTTCCAAGAATATTCAGGCCACAAACCATATTCCCTGAATAGCCTGGGATGAAAAGGAACTTAAGAGAGACATCCATGGATCACCTTAGGAAGAGAAAATAGAGAATATCTCCTAAGTAAATTGGAATCATAATGGGGAGCAACCAAGGAGAGGTGGAACAAACCATGAGAGAAGGAGATGGTTGAGTGAGAGGAGCAACAAAGAAGGAGAAAATAGAGATGGTTATCTTGATACAAAGAGCCACCATAGGGTTGGAAAGAGGCCGCATGCTTGATAGAGAAACCTCCAAGAACTTACAGAATGTCTCTGGTTAGGGCTGCAATCAGTAGCGGAGGAGCTGCCTAAAGAGGACAGCCTCTATAATCAAATGAATGATCACCCTACGTGTCACTATGGAATCTTCATCCAGCAATAAATAGAAACTGAAGTGGAGATCCATAGCTAAGCAGCAGGTCAAGCTCCTGCTCCAGTTTAAGAGAAAGATAGAGAGGAGAATGCATATGAGCAACACAATCAGGATTATGAGGAGGAGACACATAGAGACAGATGGCTGGAGCTATTGGCAGTTCACTGAATCAGAAAAACAAAAACAAAAACAAAAAACACTGGGGAATCTTCAGAAAAAGGAACTAAACCCTCCAAACGTAGATAATTGTCATATGGCGTGGGCAGTTTGTAGAGCCTTGTGGAGTAGGATCAGACTAATTTCCTGTGCATGAATTGGCATCTTGCAGCTGATTCCTTACAGAGAAACACCTAATCCAGCTCTAATATTGGGGTGAAGGAATCAGACCTACCTCAAATGGACACACCAAAATGAACTGACCTACTTTGGGACTCTTTGCCATCCTTGGGGAATGGACAGGGGTATGTGGTTGGAGGAGGCTTAGTGAGGATTAGGAGGGATTGGAAGAAGGGAAGGAGGGTCGGCAGGGGTATACATGTAAAAATCATTTTAAAATAAGACATAAAAGTATGACTTTGTATTTTCATCATTTGTTGATTCACTCATATATAAAAACACATATATACATACATATTTCTAAATACAGGCTTGTCAGTTTATATAATACTACTTGTATGTGTATGTTTTAGAGTTGGCCACTTGGTATTTGATAAGCAGTTGCTGTGCTCTCTTGGGAAATACTATTCATCCCACTCTCAACATTTCTTAGTTGCCTATAGTTTTTGGGTATGGTTGAATTCTCATAATCTTTTCCCTGAAAGTTTTGGCAAGTCTTTTGTTGTTTAAAATATATTTACTTATATGTATTTGGACCTGAGCCTATGCATGTGGAACAAGTGTCTATAGAATCTCTGAAAACCAGAAGAGGTTGTTGGACACCTGCAAGGTAGACTGTACTGAGCCACTGAATGTGGAAACTGGGAACTGAAGGCAGATATTATTCAAGAGTGGCTTGTTATCTTAAACACTGAGCCATCTCTCCAGTTCCTTTATGTTTTTCATAAATAAAATACACTTATATAAAGGTAAATTATATTTAAAATGTATCTTTGCTTCAATGCTCTTTACTTTTCAGTTTATATTAAATGATGAATTATTATCCATACTAGAGATAACTGACCTTATAGTAAAAATATTAAATAACATAATTGTGTTTAAAAATTGTTTGAAGATATGAGACTTTCCAAAAGAAAGTCCAAATTTTTCTATGCTTAGAATTATTACACTTGTGAATTACTCTATTAGTTTCTAACAGTAAATATATTAAGGATAATTTAGTGGTCAACATTTGAGTTTAGAATTATGTAACAATTTGGTGTTCCCAGTATCTGTGAGTATAATTATATTAATAAATTTTAGAGTTACTAAAAATTTCTATTATCTATACATATTTTATTGAATGACTCTGAGAATCATTATTTAATTCTATATAAAATGTACAATGTTTTTAGATATTAAGTTATTTTGAAAAAGTCAAGCAAGCTCTAATGATGGTAAAAGCACATAAACGTTGATGCTTAATCCCTTTCAATTTTTCTTTATTTTAATAAATTTTATAATATTACTGTATCATTTCTATAAAATTTTATATTAAATATAGACTCTTCTTCTATATGCTACATACTAACCAGAGTTTCTCTTCTCTCAAGGCCTCCTACTTTCCACTTCCTCCATGTTTACTCTACCTCAAATACCTTTCCAGAAGAGAGCAGGCCTCTAAGAGACAGCAATCAAACAAGATAAAATAAGATACAGTAAGACAGCATTATAATAGTTTCTTTCTGAGATAAATATGTACTGTCTTTCCTGTTCACTTTTGATTTCATTTAATTTGAAATCTATTTTATTAGATATTAGCATAACTACACCACCTTCTTTCTTAAGTCCATTTGATTAGAATGTTCATTCCCAACCCTTTCCTCTGAAGTAATGTCTGTCTTTGAAGTTGAGGTGAGTTTCTTGTGTGCAGCAAACAGATATATCATATTTTTATATCCATTTAGTTAGCCTGTGTCTTGTCTTTTTTAAGTTGAGTTGAGTCCATTGATATTAAAAGAGATTAATCACCAGTGATTGTTAATTCCTGTTAGTTTTGGTTATGATTGTCATTGTTGTGTGTGTGTATGTGTTATGGTTAGAATTTTACTTCTAGTGCTTTCTGTAGGGCTAAATTTGTGGGTAGGTATTGTTTAAAGCTGATTTTTGTCATAGAAACCTTATTTACTCAATAAGTGAGTAATTTTGGTGATTGAGAGTTTTGCTGGGTTTACTAATCTGGGCCATCTTCCATTGTCTAGTAGTGTCTCTACAACATCGTTCCTGGAGAATCTGGCTTTCATTGTTTCCATTGAGAAGTTGGGTGTTATTTTGATGGGTCTTCCTTTGTAAGTTACTTGGCCTTTTTCCTTTGCAGCTAAGAAAATATTCAAAACTCACAAAGATGACCATGGCTAAGACTCCAAGCAGTATTAGAGAGGGTACCTAAACTGGCTTTCTCCTGTAATCAAATGGATGACCATCATGTCATTATAGAACCTTCATCCAACAATTGTTGGAAGCAGATGCAAAGATCCATAACTAAGCACTGTGTATAGCTACCAGTACAGCTGAATAGAAGGAGGAGAGAGTTTATGAGAAAATGGGTAAAGATTATAATGAAGAAGCCTATAGAGATAGCTGTCCTTAGCTTTTGGAAGCTCAGAGACTCTGAAATGACAGCTGAGAAATCTACATGGGACTGAACTAAGCCCTCAGAATATAATGGCAGTTGAATAGTTTGAACAATATGTGATAACCATAGCAGTGAACCAGAATTTATTCCTGGTTCATCAATGGGCTTCTTGAGTCTATTTTCTACAAAGGAACACATTGCTCACATTGATACAGGGTGGGGATGGGGTGGGGAGCATGTCTTGGTCCTATCTCAACTGGATATGCCATACAGCATTATTCACCCTGGGAGTCCTTATCTTCTCTAAGGAATGGATAGGGGATAGAATGGGAGATAAGTTAAGGGGTAACTGGAAAGAAGGGAGGGTGGTAGGACAATGGTGGATATGTTAAAATTTAAATAATAAAAGATACAGTAGGACAAATAAAGTATCCTCATAACAAGTCTGGAAAGGCAACCCAATAAGAGGAAAAGAGTCCCAAGAACTGGCAAAATAGTCAGAGACAACCTGCTATCCTTGCTAGGTATCTCAGAAAAACATCAAGCTAATATCCATGTGTGCATAATACCTCGTCCAGACCCTTCCAGATCCTTTTTTAGGTTCTGTGTGTCCTTGTGAACCTTGATTATTTGTTCCCATGAGCCAGAAGACCTTCAATTTAAACCCCCATTCCATAGTTTCTGGCTGTGGATTCTTGTACCCACTCCCATCTACTGTCATAGGAATCCTCTTTGATAACAAGTGGGCAAGGTATTGACCTATTTATAAATTAAAACATGGATTAGATTAAACTAGTATAGGTGTAATTGATCAAAAGAAAGTGTTAGAAACAGAAAGAAATTCATAACATACTTCCAAAGGAAAACCAAATTCAGAACCAAAGATAATGCGTTTTTTCTTTTACACCCAGTCTGCTTTTTGACATTGTATTTAGAGCATTCTTTGCACCCTTACTGTCTTTTGTGAGTAAATATCTTATATACAGAATGAAAACATTTGTCAGTTCTTAAGGCCAAGTATCTATTTTTTTCCACTACATTAATCTGATTTTTTAAATATGTGTGAGTAAATAGCTTGAGCCACTTGCTTACTTATATGAATTAAAATGTTTGGACATAATTATATAATATTGATTCATTGTATGATGAGAAAAAATTGCTCTCACAAATATTTCTGACGATACTGGACTGAAGTAAACTCTAATTGTAATTTGCAAGATAAAAACTTAAAAAAAATTGTATTGAAATTTAATATAAGATTTCTAACTAGTATATCTTGGTCTTTTCTATTTTAGATTTTAAACATTGGAGTTCAGTAAAGAAGATGGAACTTACAGATTTACAGAAATGTATAAAAGGACAACTAATTGTTAGCTTTAAATGTCAGATTTAATCTATTGTTTTATCCTCGATGTTGTACAAAGTACAAAAGTATTTTTTGTTTGTTTTTATTTTTGTATTTTGAGAAAAGATTGTTTTTATATAATTCTGGATGTCTTGGAATTTTCTCTAAAGACAATGCTGTTTTTGAACTCAGAAATATACCAATATTTACCACGTGAGTGCTGGGAATAAAGATGTGCACCACCATTGTGTGGTAGTACATGCATTTATACTAATGATCTACCATATGTTGATTATACAAAGCAGATCTCTGCTAAGAACATGGGTATGGAGGGATTGAGAAATTGTGTTGTCAAAGTGTTATAAAGCATAATAGATAAAAATAATAGAGTAGGTGGAAAATTTAAAAATGGAAGCCAGATTTTTTAAATTTTATTATTATTATTATTATTATGAACAAAGAAGTCACACTTTCTATCCCTGTAAATCCTTATTCAAGGTCCCTTCCCCCTCCCACCACATCAGGTCATTCTCTCTTCTCCACAACTCCCCATCCCCTCCCTGGGCAGGCGACAGGCAGTCCCATGGTCCCACTGTCCCAATATTGGAAGCCAGATTTTTATACTGACAAATAATATTCCCCCAAATAGAAAAACAATTTCTAGTTTACAGTTTTGCTACTCATTTGTCTTTAATAAAAAGACAAAATATTTTACATATGATTTTCCCCAAAAATATATAGTTATGGAAATAGTATGAATGCAAATCTTTACTAATTCTCCTTTAAAACTGATTTATCACCATATTATAAATTCTTGTTGTGTCACACACAGTTTATTGTCTTAATTAGAATTCTATTCCTGATCAAGACAATTTATAGATGGGATTACATAATTTGAGCCTGTCTTACAGATTTCAGTTCATAATAACCATGATGGAAAAATGTGACACCAGGCAGGCAGATATGGAGCATTCATGAGTATTTATTTACACCTGTTTGAAAAGATAGAATCTCAGAGTTAGCCACAGTGGCATGTCTTCTTCAATAAAGCTGCACTTAATCTAACAAAGCCAACCTTCTATTTCTCCTTGAAGACATTCAGTAAGCCTATGGAAACCTTTCGCATTCCAATCACCACAGTTAATAGAGATGAAAATAGTATTCTAACATGCAAAGAACACTGGAAAGCAGGCAAATGTACATTTTGGAAGGAGATGTATAATACTAGGCGAAGCAAACCTATAAACCAAGTATGTGAGTTCACACCCATGATGTACTATCTATTGAGCATCTAAAACCTGGTAGCTGATTTCTATTTTTGGTCCTAAGTTTTGTCACAGAGATAGTGGCAGAGTAGTTCTAATAAAATTAACTTTTTATTTGTGTGTGGAAAAATGAACTAAGTGTAATAGGTGTAGTCAAATGAGCAATCCTTAGTAAGTTAGTGTCCTTTGGAACAGAGATTGTTGCTGAGACCTCACTTCTAAGTGCAATCACAGTCTCACTTATACATCTCTCTACATTTCAGTACTAACAGTCTGCTCCTTAATTATATTGAGAGACTGTGTCTTCATTTTCCAATGTACTGATAATTTGAATATTTTTTTCTTCTTTATTTTGTATTTAACAAAAAAACAGTAATTTGAATATTTTAAAAACATCAGTAGGTGATAGTGTTGGTGCCTCAGTATAAAAAGGAAAGGGCATGAACAGAACATATCAATACTAATTGTTATATTCTTCACTGTCAGGAAAAAAATCATAAAGAAAAGGAAAATTCAGTTAAGAAGGTACTTGAAGCGGAAAATTTATTAATTGATTTCATTGAACCTGTACCACCAAGCATATAGAACTTTAAATATAAATTATGGATATAATCAGCATTTTTTCCCTGCATTCTTCATGTGATTGGTATTTTATCAAAAGTTATGCAGTTGAGTCTACACTGAGCTAGTAGGTCAATTTCTCCCCTCTCTGCCAAAAGATACCATTATTACTTGAAAAAGGAAAAACCAGAAAAAATGTATAATTAGAGATTCAGCATTAAATAAGTTATTCTTTAAAATAAATAATGCCTGTCATATTAAACAAAATCTGGCAGTACATGGTGGCTGTGAAAAAATTAGAAATTAGAAGTGAAAACTAGCATTTCAAAATATGTATCTTGCAATTTGTGTTTCACAGCTATCTAAGAGTTAAAGCCATTCTGTAGAGCTTGATACACAGAGATTCTGTAACCAATGTTACGTGTGGGCATTTGAAATGTTTGTACAGCTTAAAAAAGCCTGGTAATTAATGTCACAAAATATCCATTATTTGAATGATTATAAATTCAGGATGGACTAATGGATTTCATGACACGTAAAATAAAAAAGTCACATTGTGAGTGGTTTTTAAGTAGATGGTAATTGCAAACTTGCAGCATTCTCAGACAATAGTTTCTCTCACCTAGAAATGGTATTCTAGTATACTTGTTTCCTGCAATATGTCAGAATATGCCTATAGTATAAATGTATACAAATATCTTAATAGAATTACATAATGCTCAGATTAAAATAAGAAGCTATGAATATGTTTATATATTACAAATTTACAGTAAATTAATTTAAATATTGTTTTGGTAGCAAGTAGTTGATTTGATATTGATTTTAATAAAAATGAACAAAGTATTAATTGTCAGTTTTAAGACATGAATACCAACACACTCAAAATCAACAGTGTTGAAGAGCTTGATTCTCATGGTACTAGTAAGGCCAGTATTTGGTCAGAATTTTGATTTAAATATCAACTGTTTCAGGTCTGTGATCATAGAATTTTTACTCATGTAACTAAAATGGTAAAATTTAGGGCCTTTAAAAAATCATATTATCAAATTAATACAACACAAACAGCTTACCAAAAAAAATCTTGGCAGAATCTGCTAATTTTTTAGAAATACTTTTATTTTCAACTACATTATTTGAAACTGAATTTGATGATAATACATGGATTACATTATAGTTAATGACAATTCCTGAGCTTGAATATAATTTATGTAAATTAATGTTTGGTATAGTATTGTAGAATATGTTTGTAATATGTACAATGCTGGGTATCATTGAAATACTCCCATTCATCTTCGTAAGTTCAAAACACAGTGTGATTAGTTACCATAGAAGTATGTGAAACTTGTGACATTGTGAAGTTTGGGATCTTTGACCTTGAAAACAGGTAGGTACACAGTAGTAATTCTCAAGGAGTTTTAAATGATAAAGAAAATCTGCACCCTGCCTGCCCAGAACACAGCTGGGAAAGTAGCAGCGGGGGAACATATTGGTCCCTTGGTCCTGGGTGCATATAACATTGTTCTGTTCAGGTCTTGAATAAAAGATAATCTACATGGCCATGCCCCAAGCTTAGTTGTGACTGGGCGCACCATGCAGGTGCTGAGCCAGCAGGTATGAAGTGACTAACTAGGCTAGAGTGGGTATGATCTCTGACTGGTAGACTTGGTAGGGACTCCAGTGAAATCTTGATATGTAGGAATCTGAGTGCTCTCTTGCAGGGTGATCTCTAACACTGTGAGTGTGCATATAATATCCAACGTTCTGATACAAAGGGCTCATAGTGCTAGAAGCTACTGAGGAGAATATACTTCTTGTGGTACAAAATGCTGCTTCCACAGAGGTCCATATGGGGTGTGGTTGAAATGCCAGAAAGGAAAAGAGTACGATGTGTGGAGTAGGTGGATGTGAGGCTTTAGTTTTCAGATAGCAGTGTAAGGATTATGTCAGTTTTGTAATTTTAAGGCCTATTTATATACATACTTTGAATATTCTTTTACATGATAACCTATAAATTTATTTTCTTATTATTTGCAGGAGTTCTCATAATCTTTTTCTTTTAATGAATCTGCCTCTGCCATTCTCTATCTCTGTTTGCCTCTCCCCTGTGTGTGTGTATGTGTGTGTTGTCTATCTGATAGTATTCAGAAAGAAGAGAAAGTATTAAAAAAACTGATCTATATTTTTTTTCTAACTTATGATTCCCAGGCTCAAGCTTTACTTGTTGGCAGATGCCTTTACCCATTGAGTCATCTCATCTCCTCAGTTATCTTAACATTTAATAAGTTTACCAAATTTTATCTTCATTTTATTTTACCCAGTGAAGAATTGATTTTGTTTATGTGAAGTAAGTAGATATCTGTTTTTAAGATGTTGTGATCATTTCTTTACACCATTTCACAATTTACTCTTTGAAAATTATCTTTTTTTATGTCTTTATCATCTTTTAGTACAAATACAAGTGCACAGCTAACAGTATCTTGAAAAAAATATTTGGAAGCATTGCTTCTAAAATCTGCATTTCTTCATTTACCATTTTGCATGTTTTTTTTTCTTCCTCTGAGGCACAAGCAAAAAGTATAAGAATTAGAACCCAACAGATTGTTTCACACTGTGCTTCATTTTCTGGAGAGCACATTTATTCAGGCAGGGATTTAGCTTGCAGAATGTTGTTTGCTTATCCATTCTGAGGCTCATAAATTGTACTCCAACTTTGGTCATGACACCACACTTGTTCTAAATGTCACTTCTCATTTTACCATCTCACCCTGTAGCATAAATGGAGCAGTTTGGATTTTTTTGCACCTGTCATATTTTTAAAAATCAGGGTCTAGTTAATGAGCAGAAACTTCACACAAAGAAGATTGCAAAATTCACAGACAGATTGTTCAGCTGCTTCTTCTCTGTACACCTGTTAGTTTTAGTATTTAAATAAAATCTAACTCTTCAGGATACTCAAAAAGAGGCAAGTCTTGGAATCTATAGCTTCAACTTAAACTTATTCATCATTATTAAACATGATGGAACTATGACTCCTAATTGACTTTTGATTTAATTATAGGGTATTAAGTTTAGAAAACCAAATTGTGTGGATTTTATAGCTATTCTATGTCAAGCCTTAAAAGTTAGCTCAAGTCTAATAAAAGTACATTATGATTAGTCTATATATTAGATTATTATTATGTTCTAATTTTTATTACAAAGAAAATTATGAAAGAAGTTAAAAATCTTAGGAAGGATATTAGTGAAAAAATAGCTAATTTTACCTTTAAAAATTAATCTCCCAATTTATTTTAGAAATACATATAAATACCCACTGTGTCATTAAGTTTCTAAATCATTTATAAAATTTAACTATGGTTGTTTTCATTTTAATCTTGTGAGGTAGATCCTGCTAAGATAGTCTATAATATTATGAATGATGAAACTAAGGCACCAAGTAGATGAGCTACTCCAAGGATAGATAATTAATATGAGGAAGTACTTGGATGTAGAATTCATAAAGCTCAATAATTCTTTAATCTCTGATATTTCAATCCTTCAGATTTTCTAAAAATGTCGCAATTGATAGTAAAACTATAACAAAGGGAATAAATCTGTTGACTTGATTTTAAAGTTAGAGTGATCCTCAGTGAGTAAACTCGTTAGTACACATAAACCTGCATGAGAATACCAAGAACTGAGATGAAACTAGACAGAAGAGCTTGCAGATCTGTAAGTGCAGAAAATTTATGGATGGTAGATGTTTGCACTAAGAGAATCCCAGGAAGCCAGAAAACTAGATGGTTTATCACTTGCAATAGAAGAAAACAGGAAACTATCTCATATATGATAGAAGATGGGAACTGACACATGCTTGTTCTGAGACTAACAAAAAATACCCAGGTATCAGAGACCCGAATTCACAGAAATGTGACGATACACATATCAATCATATCCATGAAGATAAAAATTTCAACAAAGTCCTCACTTGATAACCTTTATTTCTGCTTCTCTTCCTTTCCATAATACTTTCCTAGTGGTAAGGAAAAAAATCAACACTACTTTTAATGTAGACCAATTTTATAAAAAATAGCATAAGGCATAAAGTTCCTTTATATGGCATATATGTATATATATATATATGGTGTTTATATACAGTCTTAACAACTGCAATGTTTTCTCTAGCAATAAAAATTAATTGACATTGTTATTAACTTTATTTTCAATAACAGTAACAATCTTAATTTCTTACTGCAATTGTTTCAGCAGCTCATTTTATTGTAGACAAAATAAGCAATTAAATGAACTATTATATATTTACACATCTAGAAAAAATATGAAAGTTGAAACAGTGAATCTCTTTAATTAAATACATGTTCAAAAATTTAATATGATAACCCACAGAGTAGGAATTTTTTTCTAATTCTCCAGATGTAGTCAAATGTGTAACTGACCAGGAGAAAGCAGAGAGCAAATCTGAAAAGCCATAGGACCAAGAGGTATGAAAAGATATCTGAATATGAAAATTAAATAATTTTATATACTGTAGTGATTTTCAATATATTCTAATAAGTTTTGAAAGTCACACTTCCATAATTTATGCAGGATCCTCAACAACTAACACTATACTATTAAACTATGTTAATAATTCTAATTTTCTATAGTATCAAAAATACACAAAATATTTTTAGTTAGCATATCAAAGTTGTTGCAGTCCATAAATGAGTTTATATCCTGAAGTTATGGTTTGCTTTTTCTTTTGGAACAAATGTTTTTAACATTGTTGAATATGGTAGAGTACGATCTTTAAAAATGTTCCTAAACTAGAATATTTAACCTTTAGAATGTTACCACAATGGTTTTGCTTGTTGTAAATGAATTAAAATTATTTGGGAGAAGAGAAAGAAGTATTACAGGATTCACAATATCAAATTGACTAAGAGGTCATGACAACATTTCAGGCACAACCTTAAAAAGGATTATTAAGGTATTCTCAGTCAATGAGTTAATTATTCATAAGTGAATCACAAACTACAATAGTCTTATAAAAAAGACCATGGATTTTGAACACTTTGCCCCTTACCTTGCTCTTTGCTGTTCTGCAATCATCAGTGTGAAGATTCAACCAAATGACCCTTACTGGAGAACAGCATTGGAGATATAGACGTTTCCAATCAATTTCCCCATAACTGAGCAAAACAAACCACTTTTTTTTCTTCCCCATTTATTAAAAGTTCAATTTTTATTCACTCTATCCTGATTACAATTTCCTGTCCCACCAATTCTCCCAGTTATTCACTAATTGCATTCTTTCTGTATCCACTTCCTTTCTGTCTTTTATTAGAAAGAAAGAGACTTCTAAGATATGATTTCAAAACATAACAAAAATATAGTTAGATAAAAAAAAGTCATCACATTGCATTTGGACAAGGAAAGGAAACAGAAAAAAAAGAAAAAGAGAAGGCACAAGAATCAGCAACTCACACTTTTATACGCTTAGAAATTCCACAAAAATACCAAGATATGATATATCCTCAAAGGATCTGGGTCAGGCCCTGTGATTGCTTCTTCAGTCTCAGAGCATCCATATGAGTTTTGCTTGGTTCATAAAGAGGGCCATTTCCTTTTGGTATCCTGATTCCCTCTGAACCTGTGTACAAGATCTGAGCTCTAAGGATTTGATGGAGATATCCCATTTAAAGCTGTGTTTTCCAAGGTCTCTCTCTCTCTCTCTTTGTGTAACATATGATCCTCACATTTGCTTCAGAAAGAATCTTCTCTGGTGATAGCTGAATAAAGTACTGATCTATGAATATAGCACATTGTCATTAGTAGTCGTTTAATCACTATTTTGTTTTTCTTACAATAGAGGATGAACTTACCAGTCCTAATATATTCTTTAGAAGTCTTTCAGTAGAGCTGCAAATTTATTATAATTGTTACTATTAGTAGGACTACTGCTATGTTGGAAAGATGCTACTGTATGAGACTTGACCACAAGGCTAAGTTTACTACAGCTGCTTTCACACTTCTCCGTTTTACTAACCTGAATTTCTAAAAAAAAAAAAAAAAAAAACTTGTATTTGTAATATTAAAAATTGTTCATATTTTTGAAATGTCATATTTTATCAAGGACTTTTCAAATTTAATGGTAACACAAGTGAAGCAAACATTGGAGATATTTTATGTAGGACTTTGTGTAATAACTTGCACGATTTCTCTGAAAAATTTTGAGACTAGAAGAGGGATTCTCTCTAGATATCAATCTGCTTGACAATAGTTTCTAGTTTTTGTGTTAGAAATACACAAATGCAGAACATCATAGGGAAGGTAAGAATCAGTTTCACATGTAACATGTTAAGAATCTTAAGAAAAGAACAAATGAACAAGATTGATTTTAAATTCAATGTGAAAAATGTAGCTATCTAACTCTGCTCACATAGAAAAGCACCTCTGGGTTTAGAGTTATATTAACAATGATACTGGTTTACGTGACACTTTTATTTACAGACCGATGAGTATTTGGGATTCTAAAAACTGAATTATAGCTCCATTGTGCTTTTACTGAATTATGAGCCTGGGAATCATTCAACATTATTAGGTTTCTCACTCAGAAGTTGATTGTGAGTTCTCTTTTGTGTGCTAATGAAGTGAGGGATTTCTTGTTTCATTGGTGCAACTTGAATGCCATTTTGAGAATTCATTTTTCTTTCAGGTACATTGAATATTTTATTGTTAGTTTTCATAGGAAAGTATTTAATACAAAGATAATGTTATTGACACAAAATACAGGGGAGTGTTCCCATTACTTAACTCACTCTCAGGCTTTAGAAACCTAATTAAGTATTTTTTGACTAATTTATTTCAAGTGGTTATAAGAAAAAAAGAAATGACATGAACTTATGAACTAAAAGGAAAAAAGATCTCCATCCTTAAACATACAAGTAAGAAAATGGATAACCTGAAATAAAATAGGTTTCTAGTTTTCTGCTAAATAAAATTTAACAGAATCAATGCTGGTTTAAAAATAATGTAGTGGAAGCATTTGCCATTGGTCTTTAGCTTTCTATGCTTATTCATAACTATACTATAAATATAAGACATTCATTTGTCTTATTTTAGTTCATTTCTCTGTGAAGCATTACTGTTGTTGGCAGAATTTGGTAGAGCATTCGAATAGTTGCTAGATATCTCAGAAACAGTGTGTAGTACTCCTGGGTTTCTTAGTTTCATAATGAAAAGTTTTAAGAATATACTCAAGCAGAAGCTCAAGGATAGTTTCATGAGAATTATATAAGAAGAGGGGGAGAAGTAGAAGACGTAGAAGGAGGAGGAGAAAGAGGAAGAAAAAGAAGAAGAAGAAGAAGAAGAAGAAGAAGAAGAAGAAGAAGAATCATTATTTTTCAGCATTCAAGCATTCAACATGGGCAAACTACATATCTCTACATGTGCTTAAATAAGGCCAGAGAGATGGAAAGACACAGGCCCTGCAAGCAGGAGCTAGAGGCTCACCATATTTTGGCATAGGGGAAAGTGATGAACAATAAGGAAATCTTGAATACCAAAGATAAAATACGTAAGTTTTGTCATCAAATATAATTAACAGGAAATGTAAAAGAATTGTGACTCTGAAAGAAGGTCAGATAAAGCAAAAACTTACAGTTCATAGATTTTGGAGATTACAGTGTAGAGATAGAATTGAAATTCTGGAAAATAAAAGTATCTTAATCAAGTAACACTTATTATATCTCTTTATATAACATAGATGAATCTACCTTCCTACGGGTGCTCCTTTGATCAAATGATTGACCCCCCCCCAACAATTGTAATGTTAGACTTCTAGGAATGCCAGCGAGTCAGTTCTCTTCCCCAGAAGTTTTCTTCTTAGTGAACTTTTATTGGTTTTTAAAACTGTGACTATATTGAACATAATAATGAGTATTATTTGGTATTTTATGCGAAGAGTGGTCTATATACACAATATTAGCTAAATAGTTCATATACAAGATACTTTTCTTTATTCTGATCAATCCACTGAAATAAGCAGTTTGGATGGAGTGATTCTGGAGAGAACTATTTATGCTTAAATTTAATTTGTATCAGAAATGAGTTTTCTTATCTTATTATCTTTTCTCTATGTTAGTTATTTCATCAATAAATCCAATCACACAATGCATATCAATTTTTATGTCAATTAATATATACATATATGTAACACTGGGTATGGATTCCCAAGAACCCAGAATGCCAGCCCAATATTTTAATACTGAATTTTGTTTGGGGGCCTACAAGTAGTGATTTTTATTTTGATGCTTTTTAAATCCAATTTTTGACAATAAATTATTTTTAAAATGTTTTTCCTCCCCAAACTCTAGAGATCTTTCTCCATATCTCACTTACCCAAATTCATAATCTTTTTTTTTTCTCAAAAACAATCAAATAAAAGACATAAGTCAAAACAAACTAAAAACCAATAGGAGAAAAAAAAAGGAACACACAAAATGAGACAAAAATTTAACATACATATACATACACACCAAACAAAAAAAAGCCCCAAAAATGGCCTAATTTGTGTTAGTCAACTATTTTATGGCTTGGGCCTATCCTAGAGTCTTTGATATACTCAGTGGAACTCCATTGATGAAACTAAATTTTTGCTTTCCACAAGATAAATATTGTAGCTAGCTTATTGTTTATGTGTGGGACTTTCTCTTTGTTTCCTTTTTCAGTACTAAAATGTATTATAATTATTACTATGAAAACTAATAAATTCTTGAGTAAGAGTAATTATAAAATTATAGTTTTTGTCACTAAAATAATTAAATCTGTTTTACAGTTGAGAAAATTAGGACTTAATCAGACAAAACTACTCTTTTTTTTTTAAACTTTATTTTTTTATTTATTTGCCTTGGTGTTTGCCTGGAACTGGAACTACAGACAGTTGTTAGCTGCCATGTGGGTGCTAGGAATCGAACCCGGGTCCTCTGGAAGAGCAGATGGTGCTCTTAACCCCTGAGCCATCTCTCCAGCCCCACAAAACTACTCTTAAGGGCTTTCAAGTATTTTTAAAATATTTCTGTAATCTACAACCTACTTTTTATATATTTTCAAAACATTAATTATTTTATGATGTGGAAACTTGAAGTATATATGTACAGAAGTTAGATTATTTTCAGTTTAATATAATTAGATTATAGAAATATGATAATCTTTACATAGTGTAGTATTGTGATAGATAAATAGATGATAGATAGATAGATAGATAGATATTGATTTGAATAAATATACCTTTTTAGAAACAAAGGAAATGACAATATTTCTTGTTTTGTTAAAGGGCTGAACTTCTGAATATTTGCATATTTTTGTCAGCAAGATTGAAAACTGAATGTATTAAGGTTAATGAATTACTGCAAAAAGGAGGCATGACAACATATAAACATAGGGATGCTGCATTAGCAATTGCCAGAGAATATATCCTTTTTCTTACCCATTTTTACATTAACCATCAAATGATCTTTTTACTCATTATTGATATATTGATTCACTTAAGAAGCATAAGAAGGTAATAATAAATGTTGGATAAATTGTGAAACAGCACAAAAGTGGAACAAAAGACTAACAACAAAAATAATTTTAAAAAAGACATATGGACTGCTTGCAGCCTGCCCAAGAATGGGATGGGGATTTATGGAGAAGAAAGAATGACCTGATGTGGTGGGAGGGGATAGGGACCTTGATTAAGGATATACAAGGTTAGAAGGTGTGACTTCTTTGTTCATAATAATAATAATAAAAAAGAAAAAAAAGACATATTTTATTGAAGTTGGACATATGTAACCTTTTTTCAGTAAAACTTGGAAGTCACTTAAAATGGTACCGGGATAACTGTGAAGAATTTCTGACAAACATCCCACAGTAAGACTATGCTGTTCTGGCTGATACTATCTGTTGTTGTTTGAGTAATATTGGCTTTCATAAGTTCTTATATTTGAATACTTGGTCCCTATCTAGTGAAACTTCTCAGAAAGGACTCAGAGCTTTACACTTGGAGAAGGTGTGAAATGGGGAGAGGGAGCATTGAGTGTTGAAAAATTTACACCATTTCCATCTCTCTCTGCCTCTTACAGATGAATATGTGAGCTCTCAGCTGTTACTACCACCATGCCTTTCTCCCACCATAATGGACATGAAGTCTCCTATTCTATTACTCAAATTAAATTAATTATTTTATAAGTTGCTTTGGTGATTGTATTTTTTTCCACAGAAAATGTAAGTAGAACACCAGCACAGCTGTAGAACATAAATGCACTTGATGTTATTTTCAGTATCATCAGAAACCCAATTATTTGATCATTTAATTTTTTCATTTTAATGCTTAAATTTGCATATTTCACAATTTACTAATTAATTAAGTAAAATTAATTGCATCTAGTTAAATAGATCTATTGGATATTACTAAATAAATTATTAAAAATAAGTTAAACTTAATCGATTTCAGGGACGTTGGGACTTCATGCCCCTACTGGGAAGCAGATAACGAGATGGGGAGAAGAGAGAGTGACTGGGAGGCGCAGGAGGGGAAAGGGAGTGTGAACAAGGGGATATATAGATAGAAAGTATGACTTTATTCATTTTTTTTAGAAATTTAAGAAAAGGCATTTTTGTCAATAAATAGTACACACTAAAATATTTGGAATTATATCACTTTGACACATAATGTATGCGAAGAAACAGGGACTGTGAGTCAAATCCTTTTATTTGGGCGGAAAAATCATTCGGCCAGGTTAATACATCACATAGCCTCCCTAACAAAGGTGCTCAAAGTCAGTCTGAGGTTTTTGAGATCAAGGAATTAAAGAAGCCTGTAGATCTGTAGAAGATAAATGTTTCATCTTTTAAAAGTCTTCCTTCCTTTTGCTGTTCCCTTTGTCTTTGTTTCTCTCACTCTTTCAAATATTTTCCTCCTTTGTTTTTCTTTCATTCTTCCTGCTGTCTGTTTCTTTTTGGGAAAGGGCTCACTCTGTTATTAAATCTGCTGTGTAACTTCATTTTAGATTTATTTGGAGGTGACGGTAGAAATTATATCTAGTTCTCAAATAATAATTTCTATTTCTTCATTTTTTATTTAAAAAACTATCATTAAAGAGTGAATTGTAAAAAGAAGGCTGAGAGTGAGACTAAACAGAGAATCATCAAAGCTAGCCTATCATGCATTATTGCTATTATATTTTTTATTAAAAAATTCTATTTATATTCACAATGGAATGTTCTAAAACTCGAAAAACTTGAGGTGATTATGCATAGGCATATATATATGTATATATATGTTATATATATAACAAAATGCTCTTCCATACAGATATAGAATGAAAGCCCTAGTTATGTAATGCATGAGTTCCATCATGCCTTCCTCAAGGAATACATAAATAATGATCAGCTGAACCACAATTTTTAAACACCCTGTCTCTAGTTATCTGAAGCTTTTAGAAATACCTCTTTCTTTGCAGAGTTAAAATTCTTAACGGGAACTGTGTGTGAGCTTTGGGACTTAGAGAATCCAAATTAAAATGTAAATCAGTAAAACTTGCAATTTCTGCAGGCAATATGCAAGCTAATGGCCTGCTGACTTTATTCAATGTGGTTCAATTTATTGTGTTGCCCACAGATAGTTTTTACCTTGGGGCCACTGGGATCCATTTCCAGCAGTGGAATTCTGGGACCTAAGCCAAGCAAAGTGGGGAGGAAAACCTTGGGGAGCCTTATTTTCTTCTTTACCTCTAGATTTGAAATTGACTTTACATTTGTAAATGCAGACCTCAGAGATGGCCTATTGGCTAAGAAATACAAACACCTACTATTCATTCTATATTTGTAAAAGAGATGATTTACATTATTGAATAAATATTAAGAAAATATAAACAGCTACTAAATTACATATGATAAAATGCAAACATAGTTGAGTGTTTGGAAAATGTCTGTCAAAAGTTTTAATTTAATTATAAATTTTCAATATTTGGTGTGGTCAAAAATTTTATTTTAACTATGTTAATGGTAGATACTTAATTTTTTCTTTTCATACATGTTGTATGTTCTCCTATAATACTGTTTCTTTTATAACCATTTATTTATTTATGGGTATTGGTGATGTGTGCATGTTAGGTGACATTTTGTTGAATTCTATTCTCTGATTGACCATATTGGCCTGAGGATTGAAGTTAAGCCACAGGCTTTAGCAGCAAGAACTTTCAGTTATAATTACAAATCTAAAAATTAACTTTTTTATTAATCTAGGTTCAATTTAATAATCATATACTCTATCAAGACCATGTTAACTGACTTGTGTTTCATTATATCTTGATTCTCATTTATCAAATGTTCCCATTAGTTAAATTTAAAACTGCCAAAAATGACAACTCTAACCTTAATTCATATATTAGCCAGTACTTTGTAAGACACCAAAATGTAATTAATGTATCACTGTGCTACAGAAATTTGTTAGCCATTTATAAAATGTTATATAAGATGCTTCAGATTATTATCTCAATATTCTTGTTTTTCAGTGACCTGGCATCACTGTTTGTATTACTCAGTTTTAATTACTTAGAAGTCACATAGTTACCAAAGTTGAAAATGAAGTCCAAAAAAATGAATAAAAATTAGAGGGTAATATAGATCATGAGAGATTAGCTCTCAAGATCTGCACCAATGGTAATAGTATAATGCCTCAGAGTCATAAAGGCATAAGAAATCTTTTTGGCTGAGATATTTATGAATAAATCTCTACCTAAATGTCTGGTAAAATGAGAAAACATACATATCTTCTTATGGTAAATTTTCCTTTCTTTTCTTTCATATATATATATATATATATATATATATATATTTGGTGATTTATTTTTTGGTTATTTTATATCATGTACCCCATCAAACTTAGTTATCAGTCCTCTCAGATTCACACCCACACGTATCCCACACTTATGATCTCCCTATTTACAAAAACGTCTATTCATGCTACTCATTTACTTATTAGAACATAATTAAACTCCCTGGGGCCAGACACTTAAAGATAAAAGTCTTTCTTCACTCCTTAAAAATGGTCTTTGACTCTGTCTCCATTCAGCTATATATCTCAACATTGATGTGTTCTGTACATACAACTACATATTTTACTTTAGGTACATATGACCATACATCTCTATACATAGTTACATCTATTTTCATGTTTCACATCTTTCTTTTACATACATTTCTCTTCTGCCTTTCCCTATATAGTTTCATCTTCCTTGCCTCCACACAGTTTCAAATCTCTATACAGCTATAGGTATTCATCTCATTTATATAACTAACTCTCTCACCATATAACATTTTACATTGTTCTTACACATTCTCACACAGCTCTCTGCATAGTTCCTATATGTAGCAACAACACTTTCATTTAGCTTTATCTCTCACACGTTCCTTCACACACATATGCTTTTTCTACATCACTCACTCATTCTTTGCTCATTCACGATCTAGTTTATTCACTCTCTCACATATCTCTCATCTTTAGGCTTTTTCTTCATGTATTATTCAGTACATATACACTCACTTCTGCCTATCTTCATCTCTATATTGCTGTTGCTCTTAAACATTCTCATTGATATATACTCATCCTCCTTCTTCCTTCTCCTCTATATTGCTGCTCTTCTCTGCCAGTCTAGACAATTAAATGTTACTTTTTCAGGGCCCAACCCATTCTCATAACACATGAAATCATACAGTTTTCCTCGGGTTAGTATGATTACAAAGACTGACAGTGTAAATGCTTGGCCTTACACATTTTTCCCAGACAGGAACTGACATTGAAATTCAGAAATTAACAATAACAGGAGCAGGTTGAATCTTGAATGATCAGGGGACATGCAGAAAGTCAACTATTGCAAGGGGATTATGTCTCAAAAATAGATTGGCCCTGATTTAGCAATAAACAACAGCTGGGAATTGGCCTATGTATATTCTGTAGGAGAAGTTTAGTCTGGCTGAATTTGTTCTGAAGTCTAAAATTAGTTGTCTTTAAGACTGAAAATACTGTCATTTTACTCTGTCAGTAAATACTATTCTGGTATTATTTTTATGAATTAGATATCAATTTTTTTACTATCTACAACTATACATGGGACCAAATTTTTAAAACACATTACAATAGGCTGTGAAAATAATCCTGTAGTAGTTCTTATTAGGGAGACATAGCAGTGGCAACCAAAAAACTTAAAGACAGAGAACAACTGGTCACCAACACTCAGTGACCCCAAGACTCTGTCAGGTAGGACTTTCTAACAAGAAATTATACATCTTTATACAAACATTATATTATTTATGATCTGCTATATACTTCTATTGCCCTTAGCAAAAGAATTAGGGTTTTGGGTGAGCAGAACTTTTAAAAATAAATATTGCTTTCTACATTTTTTTTAAATTTTGTGGTTTGTAATTTTGTTTATTTCTGAAATTTACTGAAAAAATATTTTGTCTTGTTTTTTTTAATTTTATTATTTTGAACAAAGAAGTCACACTTTCTATCTTTGTATATCCTTATTCAAGGTCCCTTCTACCTCCCACCACATCAGGTCATTCTCTCTTTCTCCACAACTCTCCATCCCCTCCCTTGGCAGGCGGGAGGCAGTCTCAAGATCCCACTCTCCCAATATTGCTTAGTTCAGTCTCCACTCCTGGCAGATGCAGTTTTCTTCCCCCTCCCTCAAGACTGAGTCAGGTGTTCCTCTAGGGGGAGTGGGATCCAAGGTGTCAGCCCAAGGTGTTTCTGATCCCAAGCTGTTCAGTGGTTGTGGTTTGCAGCTTGGGCATGCTTTACTTTTTCCTTTTTTGTTTGTTTGTTTCTTTACAGTCCACTAATGAGTGAGTACACCCCCTGCTTATCTTTCTGGGTTTGTGATACCTTGCTCAGGAGGATATTCTCCAAATCCATTCATTTGCCTGCAAATTTTAGGATATCATTTTTTCTTACTGCTGAGTAGTATTCCATTGTGTAGATGTACCACAGTTTGTTAATCCATTCTTCATTTGAGGGGCATCTAGGTTGTTTCTACGTTCTGGCTATTACAAATAACACTGCTATGAACATAGTTGAGCTAATGCCTTTGGAGTGTGACTGTGCATCTTAAGGGTATACACCCAGAAGTGGTATTGCTGGGACCTTGGGGAGATTGATTCTCAATTTTCTGAAAAACCGCCATACTGCATTCCAAAGTGGCTGAACAAGCTTACACTCCCACCAACAATGGAGGAGTGTTCCCCTTGCTCCGTATCCTCTCCAGCATAGGCTGTCCTCTGTGTCTTTTATCTTAGCCAATCTAACAGGTGTTAGGTGCTATCTCAAAGTTGTTTTGATTTGCATTTCTCTGATGGCTAAAGATGATGAGCACTTTTTCAGGTGCCTTTCAGCCATTCATAATTCTTCTGCTAAGAATTCCCCTTTTAGATCTGAACCCCATTTTTTGATTGGATTATTCAAGGTTTTGGGCTCTAGATTCTTGAGTTCTTTATATATCTTAGAGATCAGTCTTCTATCACTTGTAGGGTTGGTGAAAATCTTTTCCCTTTCTGTAGTCTGTCGTTTTGTCCTGTTGACAGTGTCCTTGGCTTTATAGAAGCTTCTTAGCTTTAGGAGATTCCACTTATTGATTGTTGATTTTAGTTTCCGTGCCACTGGTATTATACGAAGTGGTCACCTGTGCCAATTCGTAGAAGTGTATTTCCCACTTTCTTTTCTATCAAGTTTAAAGTAGCTGGGTTTATGTTGAGGTCTTTGATCCACTTGTATTTGAGTTTTCTGCGGGGTGACAGGCTTGGATCTATTTGCATTTTTCTACACATTACCATCCAGCTATGCCAACACCATTTGTTAAGTATACTATCTTTTTCCATTGAATATTTGGGACCTCTTTGTTGAAGATCAGGTGTTCATAGGTTTTTGGGTTAATGTCTGCATCTTCAATTTTATTCCATTGCTCGACAAGTCTGTTTTTATGCCAGTACCAGACCGGACTACTTGTTTCATGTCTATGGACTCAGTTTATTATTTTTTAATATTTCACTAATATTTAATAATTCCCTCAAAGTTAGATTTAGAGGTAGTAGTGAGCCATCAGGTTTGAGCACTGGGTATTTAACTTGTATTCTCTGAAAGAGCAGCAGACACTTTTAAACCTCTAGGCCAGCTCTCTAACCTCTCAAACTACAATTTATATTTATTCATTTTCATTGAAATTTGGTGATTCTTTAATTTTTTCTTATTAATTTCTGAGCTCTTGTCAAATTTTATAATCTTCTGCTATCTGTCTGTCTATTTGACTATGCCATTACTACCTTTTCTAATAATCTCTATAGCACCTAAATTCTTATTGTGGAGAAGAAAATATTATAAACTAATTAGCTTTGTATCCAGTTAAATTTAAGTCACTGGAACAATGTGTAAATCATAGTATCTCTTAGCGTGAAACATTCTACACAAATCATTTTTTTATTCGACAATGCTTTACTTTCAAATTAACAAAACTTTAAATATAACCACTGATTAATGCTTTTGAGTAAGAACAGTTGCTTTATGAGTTATATCAGTGCATTTCTTTATGTAGAATGTATTTTTAAAGCATGAAGATTACAAATAACTGATTTTCATTGATGTTATCTATCATTTCTCTGATTGACTAGCTACTTGCTTTATTTATACCACTGATTTTCTGATGGAAACATAGGTTAAGAGTCATGAATTTTTATGCCTGAGTTAACAAGGCTTCTAATGCATCACTTAACTGCACCATTCTTGTTATACGTACCCATAATTTGGCAGTGTCAGCCTTAAATTATTTTTGATATTGAAATTATTGATGAACCACAAAAGTTAAAATTAAAGTGTGATTTATAACTTGATCAAGAGGATCATGTTAGAGAACTAAGTGAATCATACAAATGAGGATCATAAATACACACTGGATTTCCCATTGATGCTCTGCTGTGAAGCTCAGAATTTTCTTTCTTTCTCCTACAAAGAGATCCTTTGGGTAAGAAGGCTGATGAAAACCTGGCTCTCAGACAGAAATAACTTTGTGAACAATGCACCTGTTATTTTTTTCCCCTGCAGCTTAATTCAGCTGAAAATTTAAGTCTTTGAAGTGATAGGTACATTTGAACAATACAATGCGTATTTTATTTCAGGTAGGCAAGTATTACACATCAGAAAAATCACTCATACCATTTTATGGTGCTTTTGAGAAGTTTGATATCTCTTGTAGTTAGGGAATTGGAGAGCCATTGAAAACCTTGCTTTTCCACATTTATAAGTACTATATGAAAGCTGGCATATCAATCCACTTTGCCTTATCTCATTGAAGCAGACAGGTTTCAGTGATAGCAGGTTCTCCAGTGACATGCTGGCATAGATTAATAAAAATATGAAAAATAAGGATCAACCCACTGTGTCACAGTGGAAGAATATCAAAGATTGTGCATTAAGTTTGAATTTTTATTGGATTATCTTAAATGTAAATGAGTAAATATTATCAAGCCTGAGGATGCTGGCAGCAGGGGACTGACATATCTCTACTTTGGCCCTAATTTTAAGTGTGACCTAACAGTCCATGGGATTATACTAATCATTTAATCATAATATCTCTCAAATAGATGAAAAATAAGATTTCTTCAATGTTCTCTGTTCTATAGTTTAAAAAATAATTTTATTTTCCTTGGTTTAACTACTTATTTTGCCATTATTTGCAAAATATTTATTTAAGTTCAATAGATGTTATCTCTTTAGTTAGTCATGTTTTGCATAAACTCCAGGGAGTATGAAGAAAAATAAATATTGGTGATTATGATAAATCACATGGTATAATGATATCCCTTATTAGACTCTGAAGTAGTATTAAAAATTTATATTTGTCAAATATAGAAGTGGTTTATGCTGTTTATAAAAGTAATTTGAAAATAAATTATATTAGTTTCATCTTGTAAAATTGCCTGCTGGACTTCTAGAGGATCTGATCTATATCCCAAGAATCCAGGTTGGGTAGCAGCACACGACCACCACATGTAATTCCATTCTCAGGGACTCTAATGTCCTTTATGGTCCTTGAAGGCACCTGCATACATGTCACAAACAGACATTAACATAGAAAATAAAACTAATGTTAAAGAATTCTTTCAAAACATGAAAAATTACATCTTTCAAAATCTTTCAAGAACCCTTCTATAAAGTAAATATATAAAAATGTTGATTTATTCTGACTCATATTTATTCTATAACAATGAAAATAATTTATATTTGACAATTGTTGTATTAATTCTAGTTGATATATAATAAAAAATGAAGTCAGTTACTGGGAAAAAGCTGGACTATCCGAGAGGCAAAAGAGACTACAGTCAATTCCTACCCAGCATGCTTCTCAGGCTATACAGAGTAAGTGATATCTTCAAGAGTCCTTAGCCGGGCTGGTCACTTCTACAGAATCCTCAGTTTCTTCCTTCTCTTGTCTTATTTATCTTTCTCTGCCCGGCTGTTTTACTTCCTTGTGTAACTCTGAATCTTAATACTTGTTTTAGGATTAAAAGTGTAAGCTACTACTATTGCTTGAAGAAACAGAAATCCAGAAAGGTCTGTCTTGTGAGTGATGAGATTAAAGATATGATTTCCTACTTTCTGACCTTCATGGCTTGTTCTCTGATATTCCAGAATGATTTTGTTAAATATATAATGTATCACCATAGACAATAAATTGTTTTCATTGACATGTTTTAATATTTCTAAACTTTTTTAAAAAGAATTATTTTATACATTAATTAAAATATTTTTGCCAACAACTCCTAAAACATACTCATAAAAATATAATGCAATATTAAATTTTACTAATAACATTTCATGGGGTTTCTTGTTTTATTTTTTCATTCTTTTGTTCTTTATTTTTGAGGTTAGAATATAATTAAATTATTTTTCTCCTCCTTTCTTTTGTCCAAATCTTCCCACATACCACTTTTTCCTCTCTTTTAAATTAACAATCGTCTTGATGAGTCTCTATGACTGTAGCTTCTGATATTATTAGAAAACACATTTGTACAACAAATTCCCTTATCCTTTAAATTTGCAATCTTTATGAAGCATCTTCTGCAATAAAAATTATTTAACATTAAAAAAAGAAAGAGAAGAAAAGAAGAAAAGAACCTAGAAACAACCTAGTTGACCCTCAACTGAGTAATGGATTAACAGGCTGTGGTATATCTACAGAATGGAGTACTACTCAGCAGTAAGAAAAAATGATATTCTATAATTTGCAGGCAAATGGATGGATATGGAGAATATCCTCATGAGCGAGGTTTTAAAATCCCAGAAAGATAAGCAGGGGATGTATTCACTCATTTGAGGACTTTAAACAAAAGGCAAAGCATGCCCAAACTGCAAACCACAAACACTGAACAGCTTGGGATCTGAAGCACCTTGAACTGTCACTTTGGAGCCCATTCCCTCCAGAGGAACACTGGAACCAGTCTTGATGTGGGGATGAGGAAACTGTATTTGCCTGGAGTGGATGCTGAACTAAGACACCTTGGGAACTTGGGACCTACTGTCCTTGCCGAGGAGGAGATAAGGAGATGGGGAGAAGAATGACTTGTAGGGGCGGGAGGGGAAGGGCATTTGAGCAAGGGCATACATGAATAAAAGATGATATTTTATTAATAATAAAATAGAGAAAAAGTATACCTTTTACTGGAGTATATTCTTTTTTGATTTTAATAAAGTATTTAAATCACAATTTTTGAAATAAAAATCTTTTTCTGATTATTTTTATTTAAAAGTTACCTTCTTTACATATCAAGCAATATTTGTTCTCCTTCTTCTCTTCCCAGTAATCCCTTATTTTTTCTCACCACACTCCCCAGTGTGAGTCAATATAGTCTGTTATATCAAACTGAGGCACAGCCAATTCCCTCCCTCTAGTATCAAATTGAGCAAGGTATCCCTCTATAGTATATGGGCTTCTAAAGCCAGTTCATGCATTAAAGGTTAGTTCTGGTCTCACTGCCAAAAGCCACACAAAATGCCTTTGACACACAACTGTTATTCACTTTCAGAGGTCCTCTTTCAGTCCCACAAGGTTTCCCAGCTTTCAGTTCAATGCCAGTAAGCTTCCAATAGGATCATGAGTCTCTGTGGGTATTTATATCTTAATCTTGATTCCTTTGCTAATGTAATTTCTCGTTCTTCTCTTTGGCTTTACGTTGAAATGAAAATTTACATTTCAATTATTCAGTAAATGATGATTATAAAACAATGTCATAATACTTATTCTGTTTATTATTTATACTTTTTAGCATCATTATTACTTGTGATATTTAAAATAACTCTGTATACATTTTTCTACCATAAATCTATTTTATTTACTTTTATGTACAATCAAACTTATAGTTGATTCATGAAGTGACCCTTTGTATTTATGTTACTCTTGCATTTATACATATGCCAGTAAATCTAGGGTTGCATGCTGTTATGCCATTCTCATCTACCTCCCCTTGTGGAAAGAACAATGCTTCTGAAAAGAAAAGTTGCAACCTTCCTCCTGGTACATTTATTATGGAAAAACTAATAAATGAAATGTAAGAGGTTATATGTATCTAACATAAACCTCCTCTTTAGGCCATCTTACAAGATGGTAGACACACATACATTAAGTAAGGTAAGATCCTTTCACTTTAGTTTAAGATAATTTATAAATGGGAAGTTAGAATCTGTTTCTAAAGTTGAACATTGCAGTATATTTCTTGTCTTTGGACTCTTAGGCATGAAGATTGAGATTAAGATATGTCCAGCTACATTGTAAATCTGTGTTTCAAACCAAGCTGTCTGTCTGTCTCTCTCTCTCTCTTTAATTCTCTCTGTCCTATCTACCCATCATGTTCTTTCTCAATTTCAAAAACTACAATGTTGCAATTTATTGACCTATCATTACAGTTTTTATGATTCCTTTATATATCTTTCCATTATGGTCTCATCTCTATTTTCTTGCATTTGTAGGCTGTTATTTTTTGTATAGTTTTAAATTATTTTAAAATGACATTTTCTAAAGTATTAAATTTTACAGAGATTTGCATTTTTAGGAAGTTTATTAATGATTATATGAGAACTGTATATTGCAACTATATGCAAAATTGGTCAAAATATTTAATTTCAATTTATGTTAAATATGCAGTTAATTGGATAAAATAACATAAAGTAAAATATGGTTTATAAACATAGTAGTTATTTCTATTTAATACTTTTTTATATTACTTTGAAGAAAAATAGAGCCATACAATGTCCAATAGTCACAGATATTTTGTTCTGAAATGTGAAGTTATAATGAGAAATCACACTTTCAGAATGTTACTGAATCAAATAGACCTGTAGTAAAAAACTGAACAATTCAAAATCTTTTCCTTTAAGCACAATTTTAAGTACCCTAATTATTGTGGAGTAGTTAGTTACCTGGAGAATTTAAATTTCTGAAAATAAATGAATACATTTCCCCAAATAATTTTAGGACACTTTTTGTTTTTATTTGCAGGTCCAAAAAACTTCTGTGTGCCAGAAATTGTTGACACTTTATTCTCATTCAGTCATGTGCCACATTATACTGTTGAGATTCATTTTGTGCAATGAAGGCACAGATAATGTACTGTAAATATTAGTCTCCATGTTCTGCTATGCATAGGAATTTTTAAAATTGTATAATCTGTATTTTTATGGGCTAAAGGAGGTCAATATATTCAGGTTCAAAAAGAGTTAAATAAGCAACTTGATCTTATAGTTACTTTCAGACTAAAGCTTTAGAATATATTTTTATTGCTCAGTCATTTCCACAGTCTTGTATTATGTGATATCAGTCTGTTATCATCAGCACAGTATCCTCCCAGTATAACTTACTCCTATTAGAAACCTGGAAACAACCTAGATGCCCCTCAACTGAAGAATGTTTTAAGAAACTGTGGTACATCTACACAATAGAGTACTACTGAGCAGCAAGAAAAAATGATATCCTAAAATTTGCAGACAAATGGATGGATTTGGAGAATGTCCTCCTGAGCGAGGTATCACAAACCTAGAAAGATAAGCAAGGGATGTATTCTCATTAGTGGACTCTAAACAAAAAAGCAAAAGGCAAAGCATGTCCAAGCTGCAAACCACAAACAGCTTGGGATCTGAAAGATCTTGGACAGGCACCTTGGATCCCACTTTGTCTAGAGGAACACCTGGCTCGGTCTTGAAGTTGGTGTGTGGAAGGTGGATCTGCCCAGAGTTGATGCTGAGTGGAGCTATATTGGGACCTGGCCTTTCTGGAGAGGATATAAAGTGATGTGGAGAGAAGGGAGTGACTGGAAGATGTAGGAGGAGGAGGGGAGCATGAACGGGAGTATACATGGATGAAAGGTATGACTTTGTCCATAATATAAATAAATAAATAAAATAAACAAACAAACAAATAAATAAATAAAGAGAAATATTCTTGGGGTATCTTAGGATCATAAAAGAACTATTATATTTTTTTCTGTGATAAATTTTTCTTTTCTTATAGGGGAGTAGCTAAGAAGCTGGTATAAATGCCAGTCATGAGAATTATTCTAGTCTCTAAAAGTTGACTCAAAGACTTTGAAGAGATTTAGACTATAAAGTGTTCATTAGTGACAGGGATAGAGGCTTTGGAGAGGGGAAATTATGAAGACATTTAGTATCTATTGATTCCCACTAACATAAAACTTCAACATCACAATATAGCAACCAAAACTGGAGCTCTTGGCTTTTATTAAATTTCATTTAATCCTCACATCTTTGACATATTAGGCACAAAAGGCAGCAAGCAGATGATGTTCAAAGATTAAGAAGTCTGCCTTAAATATCTAACATCGATATGACAAAGAAAAAACATATTTTTGTATTTCAGGGCTAAGGATAAAATACTGAAAGTTATTTGGATACGAGTATATATTCATGTCCTTTATTGCAAAGATAATTAAAGTATCAGGTTACAATATGTTATTCTACTAATATTTATAATTGCTTTAAAATGTAAAATGAAAATTTTGTGTTAATGTTGTGTACTTATTATTGTCTTTGAAGATGCACATGTTTAAGCATGAATGTAAAGCCCAGTGGTTAGGACTGAAGGCTTTTCTTTAATAACTCTCAATCTATATGTCTGATACTGGGTCTCTCATTGAACATGAAGCTCATCAGTTTGGCTAGAATGCTTGGCTAAAGTGGTTCAGAACTCCACCTGTCCTTGAACTCTAGCTATGTTTCAGATGCACATGACCACAACTAGTTTTCTGAATTGGTTCTGTGCTTAAGTTCCAAATTTAGTTCCTCATGCTTTCAAGGTTGTCATTTGAATGAGTGTTTCACCTCTCAAGATCTAGAAACGTCTTTCAAATAGAATTAGAAATAAAATTAGAAAAGAATAGAATTCTATGAAGCCAAGGAATGGTGGCATATACCTCAAGTCTGGCAGAAGCAGGCATATTTGTATGAGTTATAGCCCAGCCCAGGTCTACAGAGTAAGTGAGTTCCATGACAACCAGGGCTACAGACAGAGAAGCCCATTCTTAAAAAACTAAACAACAATACAAGAATGATATCACTTTCCTGTTCCTTTCCTCCACCCACTCACTCCAGCTATTCTGTGTCCAACCCCTCCCATGTTTCCCCCTTTCAAATTGATACTCTCTTTCTCTCAAATTTATAGTCTCTTTTCTTTTCCATACATACTCCACATATAGACACACAAATGTACATATAGCACAGTTCTTAACATCTATGACTCAGGGAACATACTTAAGAGGAGATGAAAAGACCGTAAGAGTCAGAATATTGAGAAGTTTTTTTATGAAACAACTTCTAGTAATGAATCTATTTGGTTAACAACACATGCCTTTCCTTCAGAGGACCTTAGTTCAGTCCCCATTGTGTGGCTCTGTAGCTACATTTCTAGGGGCATAGACACCACTGTCCTCTTACCTCTGCAGGCACATGCAATCATATGCACATGATCCTCAAACACAATTCACATTACTAAAAATAGTTATAAAAATCAGTGGCAAAATAAAAACAGGAATAACTATATTAAAAACACCCAGAAACTTAACTGAAAATTGAACTTTGTCAAAGACAGTGCACAATATAGTTCCTTAAATAGTGCACAATACAAACTCATAGGATATAAAATTGCAAAAAATATTTTGAAATGTCACATTAATTTAGAATGAAACTCATGACAGGGACCATGTCTCTTTGGTTTAAACTACTTATTAATGGCAGTTGCTGAACTTTCTTTGTAAAGTTCTCTTTGTAATATTGCTTATTAAGTGGCTATTATGCTCTAAGCTTTATATATAGCTTTTGAAAATCATAATCTAATATGGTAATATGGCTGAGGGACTCAGGAGGCAATGGATGTTTGTGTAGCTGTTTTTAATAGTCTCTAGTTAGCAATAAAAATATAAGTATACTGAATAAAAATGATAATGTAACAAACTCTACATATTACTCTTTATGTTACTCTCTGCTGGGTGCTGTTGTCAATGAAATGCATGTGTCTCACTTATTCCATCAGAGAGCTCACAGAGCTATAGATATTATAGTCAAATAATTTATTTATTGTATCTAGTTAAAGGGATATAGAAGGAGAAGAAAACATTGAGGAAAAATAGAATACAATAGGCTATGCAGTGGTGGCATACACATTTAATCTCAGCACTCAGGAGGCAGAGGCAGTCAGAATTCTCTGAGTTTGAGACCAGTCTGTTCTATGGAGTAATTTCCAGGAATTCTAAAGATAAATAATAAAACCTTGTCTTAAAAAAATCCATATACTCCATAGTGTCCAGTCAGGACACCAATAATATTATTAATTTGTGTGAAATAAACATAAGGAAATATATTTAAATAATAAATATTGCTATAAGAGCAGTAAAAGACAAATTTTATTAGGATATAGGAAATACAGATATTATGATTACCTGTGTGCCTCTGAGAGAATTCCAATGAAAGAAGGTATGTTGAAGAGCATTACCATGAACTTCTATTCTTCCCCCCCTCTTTCAGGCCAGGAATTACAGTCATTTTTTGAAAAGAACAAAGAACCAACACAAAGATGATTATAAGCCTGGCCAACACACGAGGTCTCCCCTTGATATCAGAAAACAACTGCTGAGTGGCTGAGAAGTGTACAGAGACTGAAAGCAGGTAATGGCCAGCTAATAGAATTCTTTTCTGTGTAACTGAGATCACTATGATACATGCAGTTTGAGGTTTACCTAAAAAATGGAGCGCAAATGTCATTAGGTATTTTCTGGTCTTTGACTGTAAGCTTGAAAACTCCGTTAGATTGTTCTTTTGGACCATAAGGAAGTCTATTTTTCAATTGTCATGACATATAGGTATTTTTACTATATTCTATTGACAGAAACTTACTGTTGCATCTGCTTTCCAAGGAGAAAATGTCTCAGGATGCAGACAAAAGAGAAGTAGATGGATATATATTGGTTACAAGTTGTTGGTTCTTAATGAATGAATTAGAATTTGGAAACCTCAGAAAACTGGGAATTCATCTCCCAAGGATTCTAGTAATACCACTACTGGGCATATACACTAAAGATGCACATTTATACTCAAAAGGCATTAGCTCAACTATGTTCATAGCAGCATTGTTTGTAATAGCAAGAACCTGGAAACAACATAGATGACCCTCAAATGAAGAATGGATTAACAAACTGTGGCACATCTACAAAATGGAGTACTACTCTGCAGTAAGAAAAATTATATCCTAAATTTGCAGGCAAATCAATGGATTTGGAGAATATCCTCTCGAGCAAGGTATCACAAACCTAGAAAGATAAGATAAGCAGGGGATATACTCACTCATTAGTGGACTCTAAACAAAAAAGCAAAATACAAAGCATGTCTAAGCTACAAACCACAAACACTGAATAGCTTGGGATCTGAAACAACTTGGACTGGCAGCTTGGATCCCACTCCCTCCAGAGGAAAACCTGACACAGTCTTGATGTTGGGGTGAGGAAGGCAGATCTACCAGGAGTGGATGCTGAACTAAACCACATTGGGACATTGGGACCTCCTGCCCTTGCTGGAGAGGAAATAAAGTGATGTGGATAAGAGATAGTGACTGAAAGGGTCGAGAGGGGAAAAGGAGCTTGAACAAGGATATACACAGATTAAAAAAAAAAATGACTTTATTTATAATAAATAAAAAAAGAAAAAAAAGAATTTGGAAACCTGTAAATCTTAAGAATCTTAAAAACAGTAGTTTCAATAATATTAATATGTCATGAGGTAGGATAGTTTAAAAAAATCATATAATCTAATAGTTGGAGTTTAAGTTACAAATATTTTCCTGTTCAGTTAAAGGACTCTAACTTCAGAAAATGGAAATTCTGACAAAGATGGGTAAGTCAGCCATAGTAAACCAAAGAAAGTGAATCTGACCTACAATATAGTAAGGATGATGGAAATAGAAATTTTGAGGTTTACTACTAAATAGACCTATAAATTTCTTTAAACTATATTTAATATTCAGTTATTTTTTTCTACTTTTCACAAATAATTTAAATACTGAAGGGTCAAAATCAGAAAAGTTTTGTGATTTAGCTGGAATTTAAGTAAAGATGTGGTGTGTGTGTGTGTTTTGTCTAGGTATGATGGCAGACACCTTTAGTCTTAGCACTAGGGAGGCAGAGGCAGGCAGATCTCTGTGAATTCTAGGCTTTCTTGGACTACACAAAGAGACTCAGTCTCAAAACTTTCTTTCTGGAGATTGGAGAGATGGCTTGGTAGTTAAGATCACTGGTTGCTTTTCCAGACAATGCAGAATCAATTCCCAGCACCTTTATGGCAGGATACAACTGTGAATATTGTTCCTGGAGCTCTGACACTCTCACACAGATATACATGTAAACAAAGCAATAATAAAGTAGACAACTGGTTAAAATAGTTCTAAAAAGTTTTCATTTCTTAGAATTTATAAATGTTAAGAATGCTTTATTATGATAAATTGATATTGTATAAATATAGTATTAAGAATTCTAGCAGCAGCACTTACACCAGATTTAAGAGATGTTCAAGAAAAAAAATCTATAAAAACTGAAACCCAAAATATAGCAGTTCCTCAGTAAATAAGCATATAGCAATGAAGACAAACCTGTGTATTTCACAAAAGTGAATTCATTTTTTTCTTACAGACATTATCTAGCAGATTTTCTGCATGAGGATCTGCATATATTAGCATACCCATGCATCTGAGGAATTTTGGTTATATTGGAACTGCTCATCTATGTTCAAATGACCAGAAAATGAAAGTCATCCACCAGGAGCAAAGGGTTACTTAATTATTATAGTTTGAAAATGTAAAGATCCTAACAAAAAGAATATGACATTTAAAGGTTTTTGTAACACTTTATGTAGAATGATTAACAAATCTTTACCAGAAAAAAACTCACATGGCATTTTCTGACATTTAATTATGCTTGAGGTCCAGAATAATGCAATATGCAATGTTGACAATTAAAAAATAGATTCATAAAGGTTGCATGCTTCAGTGTAATCTATTTCAGTGTCTGAAAAATTAGTTTAATCAAAAATTGACTACCTACTCAAAATAGCCAATGCTGGCAATTATAATGAGAAAAAAAGTACACCTGCTTTACTCACATGTGTACCATATTAAACAGATGTGCATAGAAATTGAAAGGCTTTGCAATGTGCCTTAAATGTACTACACTCTTGATACTACTTTCTGTATTGGCTCATTGAAAAAACAGTTTATAAGGCTTGAAACTATGGTTAATTAAAACAGGCTCTAAGAAATACCAACTGTGTTAAACATTTTGGAAATTCCCAAGCAGTTCTGTCTCAGTCATTTTCAGAAATGATGTCACATCCCACTTCCCCTTTCCACTGGCACCCTGTAGAAAAATAGCTAGAAACCTTTTTAATAAAGAAACCTGGGATGCTTATGGTAGCACATAATTCCAACAGTAGCTGAAAACCCAGGTCAAATATGAGCACATTTCTGTAACAGACTCTTTTGTGTTCCTAAGATATTGCACATTATTGTTTCTACAGAGAACCTTTCATTAAACTAAAAGAGGGAATGCTCACTTACCAGTGATGTCTGCTTAGTATAGTGAGCTTGAGTTCATTACTTATTATTGTTTACTTCTAGATAATATTTACCTGTTAGGACAGGTTTGACTGTAAAAAAAAAAATTGTATAGCTCCTACTTCAAATTTGTGATGATTTTCCTCCCTTTATCTCTTAATGGCTGAGATTAAAGAAATGATCTACTGTGGCTATCTCACAAGCTTTATTATAATTTGTCTAAAGAAACTATATTAAATGTGCAAAACTTCTAGGACTTTCTTCATGAATCTTGTAATCTTTTACCACTGTTTCTCTATATTCATAGTGTCATTATTTATGTGTATTTATATTATTTCATCACTTTTAAATTCTGTACTCCATTTGTCTTAGAAATAATGTACCTGGTGTGTATAGTGGAGGAAGCTTGTTGGGAGACTCTGGCTTCTATTGATATTCTTCCCTTTTTTCACACATTTCTGTACAGAAAGCAAAACAATTTTTTTAACCTCTCAATACTAGAAACACTCCACTCTCTGATACATATTTTCCTTTAAATAAAGTTGTTGCTAGTTATATTTCATGGGATTATAATTTTTGAAGTTTTTTTTTCATTCTTCTTAACAGCACTACAAACCAAAGTGTGAAGTACTTATTGGACTCAATAATTCTTTTTTCTTTCTTTTTCTTAGTGTGACCTTTGGGAAGTTTGGTTACTATTGTAGTTTGTACCTTCAATAGAATCTAAACTAAATCACACTTCGTACAAATTACAGACATTTATGTTTATCCCCAATATCTTAAATTGCTTTAATTCCCTTGATTATACACCTTTACATTAATATAAATACTGGGGATAAAGAGATGACTTAGTGGTTGGGAACACTGACACCTGATTTGGAGGTCTAATATTGGGTTCCTAGCAATCATATGCTGGCTCATAATTTCCTGTAACTCTAGTAACAAGAATTATACAATATCTTTTTTGGATCTCCAGAAGACTGTCATGTGTATACATGATGCACAAAATTGTGAGTGAAATACTCATACATATACTATAAAAATAAAATATCTCTAAATCAATAATTATATGTTGCTTAACCTTGCATTTTTTTGTGGATCTCTTCAGGGACGATTAATTATCTCTGCAAACAATATATAAGAAGATATTGTGGTTTTAAAATTATTTTATATTGAATCTAAAATTTTTTATTTACTCTAATATAAAATTGGAAACAAAAAATAGAATATTTATGTTATTTTTTAGATTCCTTTTGGCATATTTTTTGACGAACTAATATTTAGCATTGATTATTTTCAAAGTATCCACAAGTGATCAGTATCAAGTCATAAACCATCTTTGATTAACTTAATCTTTCTTAATTGCATAAATAATTATAGTCACATAGCTCCAAAAATATTTATGTGATGCCAGATTTTATGTATATAGCAGAATGAATCTTTAAAACTGATTCTTAATAAAAAGATGCAATCTCACTTTCTTAATAAAGTTCACAGCAATGAGCAAACATTTCAGAATTGACATAATACTACAAGCATCATTGCAAGTTATTCCAAACAATTAAAAAAATGTAAACATCATTATTTTTATCTAAAAGTGCCATTAAATGTTTGTTTGAAATTTCTGTTCTTTCAAGATAGATGGTATAATAAGCCAATATGAACAAATAATTTATATATGTTTACCAAACTACAGAATACTATACAAAATAATAGAAAGGCAAGTAAATGGAATCAGCTTTCAATTAATTCAATGTGACATTTTCTTATAATTTCCTAATATCATTATTAAATCTGTAGGTTGAATTTTCACTAGACTACTAACATAATGCTCATTAAAGAAGGAAAGTTAAGTTACTTCAAAATGAATCATGCAGATTAGTAGATGTTGCTCAGTTTTTATTTTTGTTCACTTAGTACAGTGAATGTTAATTAAAAGTTATGCACTTTTCTTCATATGTTACAGAAGGAAGTATATTAAGATTTTGGTATTTCTATAGCTTTTTTATGGTCTACATTTTAGCTCTTGTGTGGTAATATGCTATATATTTAATAACATCAGTATGAAATGTCAGAAAAGCAATCTACCCACTGTCAATCCAGGAGGATCAGCAAGGGGTAACTCATACATTTATTTCCAGCATGGGAAAAGACAGGAGTGGTGACCTATGCCTTTAATCTCATAACTCTAGAGGCAGGGATCATCTGTGTTTCTGTAAATCCATTTGCCAGTTAGCATTGAACTCCCAGAAATACAGAAAGATCTCTGTCTCTGGAGTTTTGGAATTAAAAGCATAGGTTACCACTCCTGGTCTTTCTTCATGCTGGTTAAAAGGAGTAAGATACCACACTCTGATCCTCCTGGATTGTCTGTGAGTGGATCACTTCTGTGATATTTCAGACTGATGTTATTAAATATGTGACATACTACCACACTGTTGTGCTTACTATTTTCATTTAATGAAGTGACAGAAATAGAATGTTCAAAGAACAAAATGTAGAAAAACAACTTGCAGTCAAAGTTAAAATGTCTGCATCTTTGCAGAAACAGTTATTTCTCTCACTATGAAGACTCTAGCAAAAACTGTGTGACTTCATATCTTTTCTGTAGAAATAAGAAAAAAATAAAAGCTATAGTTTTGCTGCTAATAGTACTTCAGTTCAGCTTACATATATTTACTTTTTATGAATTAGTTTGGAACATGTCTTATCTCTTACTGTTTCTAGAGGAAGCATTCAAATTGTATATATTTTTTTTAAAAAAAAATGGCAAACAACTCTTTTTCTTCTGGTTCTGTATCTTCCATCACATCTCCACATTTAATGTCTATGAGAATATTTACATATTAATTTTGTAATACTAAATATAACAAAAAGTATTAATATCACATTTAAATAATTTAGTGGGGTAAATTGTGTGGTATATACCATAAAGACCATATAATTATCAAAAATAGGAACATTGGTGGTTGTAGATTATTTGGATAGTTTGTCTAGAATGCACAAATTTCTGAGTTTAATCACTAATGAATACTACACACAGACACATACTCACATAAGGCAGATAGCATGTATTAGACTAGTGCATTAATAAAAAGAAATCTTGTCATGCACAACCTCGTCCCACAAGGAAGATGTGACACTCAGGATCTTCTCTCTGCAGTTTTATTCAGGAACCTTAAACAAGTTTCTTCTACCCTGGGGAAAGCCCGCTCACAGCTCATATAGCCCCTGGACAACCAGCCCCAGTTTGCCACGTGGGCAATGCCAAAAGGTTCGGATATGCTGAAGCAGGCCAGGTCATTAGTTTTTTGCCAAATATGGAGTTATACCTCACAAAGAGCACTCGCCATCGGGAAGGCGGAAGGTGGGAGCCAGTGCCATGTTTAGGGCACGGCTGTGCACAGCTCTCCACATCTCCCCCTTTGTTATTATATAGAACAGACAAGAGTAGAGGCCCGGTCTCTGTAGAATGAACTAGAGACATTACACTGATTCCCCCATCCAGGTGTCACCCACTTGGGAGTATCAGGCCTGTCAGATGCCTTTAGCACAGAGGTGGGGTAAGAGGCATCAACCCACATGCAATCAGGCATGCTCTTATTGGATCCAGGTCTTTTAGAGGGATCCAAGTGCAATGCACAAGCCTTGCAGCCTGTATTCAAAAGCTCTATCTTTTAAGGATGCCAACCAAACATGGGGGGATTGTCCTAACTCCATGACAGTAAAGGCCTGAATGACTATGGCTGCCTGGCGATACTGAGAGAAGATAAGATGGCAAAGGCACCATAAGCAAAACATGGAAGCTAGTGTCAAGAGGGCCGCCAGAGCTCCTATTCCTGCCCATTCCCTAAGATGGTCCAGCACCATAGAGATCCAGGACGATAGCACTTCCGCCAGCCCAGCATCCATTTGGGCTGAATTCACTTCCATGATGGCCACTCTAAGTTCATCTATCAGTCTATCAAATACCCCCGTCCAGTTACCTAGAAGATAACTAAACAATTGTTTAGACAAGATGGCTGCATGGGTAAAATTGTTATACTGGACACTGGTAATACACAGTCCAGTATATTTTCATTGACAACCAAGCTGGGCGAGCTGCCAAAGGGTATCAATCTGCTCCTGGACCAGGTCAATATGTTGATTGACCACCATTAAGCCTCTTTTCAGTTGAGCATTAATGCCCCTTTGTGCATCCAAAGCATGAGCTACAGTGGCAGACAAATTATTCAGCGTTTGGGCAGTCTGCACAGAATGATCCATGGCAATGGCCACAGCAGTGGCCCCTACCGCTGCGAAGGAAACCGCTGTTACTACGCCAATGGTAATTCCAAAGTCCCTTTTTATCTTAAATTGTGTCATGGCATGAGGTGCATCAACAGGGACTGGAACCCACGGAGGCATGTGTGTAAGGATGGCATACTCATACTCAGTGGCATTCCAGCATTGAGCATAAAAGCAGGTCTCATTGGTACAGTAGGATGGAATTCTTTTGCTGACAATAAACATAAAAGGGGGATAGACACAAACAGGTGTAGGTGCATAGGAGACATTCTTCTGTGGTGTCACACCCCCATTTACACAGGGAGTATAAGTGCTAGAGATACTATTTGCTGTAGCTTGTTTGAAAAACTTCCCTAGGATTGGAATCTACTCCAAGTAAAATTACTAAGGCCATGCATACCTCCACCTAGAATTACCATGGGCTCCAAGTTCATGCAGCTTCCATTAATGCCACACAGTAGCCAATTATCAAAGGGATTGGAAGCATATGCTTGTCTAGGATCCTGATCAGTAAAGTTATTGCCTGAAAAGCTTTGATTCAATAATGTACCAATCCCAGGAGAAAAGGTAAAATAATGTTCCTCATCTGCCCAGCTTACTATATGAGACTGGCAGCTGGTCCAAGGCCAAATTTCTCCCCAATTCATTCCCCAACAATAGGGAGCACACTTGGGCTGATGAGGGAGGGTCATGGACTCATTACCTAATCTGGCTGGCCACCATCCTGATGTCCAGGTGGCATTGGCAGAATGGAAAACCCAACAGCTAGTATCAGGTAAATCAAACCACCCTGCAGTCTGATTATACAACTGCATGCATGGGGAAGATTGAGAAATATTCCTAACTATTCAGAAGCATAAGGTCCCCAATAAGCTAAAATTCCTGTTTTCTCCCAAATGGGTGATTTCTGAATCCAAGGGAAGATAAGAAATATCCAGGCTCTTATTACTAGCAAACAAATGTGGGAACAGGGTGGCATCATAATGCACTGGCATTGGCCTTGGAAACACCAACAGGATTCCCCATCTCAGCTCCGTCATCCCCGGTGATATCATCAGAAGCGTTATGAGGGCAGTCAGCGGCACTGTCTGACTCCGGGATGCTCTTCTCATCTTGGGCCTTCCTGGTCAAATGCTCAGGTACCCTCACTGGATTCCATTGGTACAGAGGGAAAACACACAGAACCTTATGCCCTTGCCAGCATGGGATCATGTCCTTGCCAGAGGGCTGTTAAGATATCTTTCCATTTTACGATGCCTCTTGATATTCCATGAGGCTCACAGTGTCTGCTTGCTGCTGGGTGTCCTTGGGCATCCAAATTTTAAAAAAATAATGGTACATAAGGCTAGGGAAAGTCTCTTGGGGTGCGGCCGTGGCCTATTCCCCCTTTTTGTTTTTGCAAGCATTCCTTTGATGTGCGATGGGCCCACTCTACAATGCCTTGGCCCTGGGGATTGTAGGGTGGGCCATGGAAGAGTTGTGTCTCCATTTGTTGACAAAAGGAGGAGAACTGCTGTCCTGTATAAGCTGGCCCATTATCAGTTTTCAATTGTAAGAGTTTTCCCCAGGTTGCCCAAGCTTCTAGACAGTGAGTGATAACATTACATGCCTTTTCTCTGGACATAGCTGTGGCGTGCATGATGCCTGAGCATGTATCCACTGACACATGAACAGATTTGACATTCCCAAACTCAGGGATGTGTGTCACATCCATCTGCCACACCTTCAAGGGAAGCAAATCTCAAGGATTTAATCCAAGGCTGGGTGGGTGAAAATGAACCACACATTGGGGACAATTGAGTACTATCTGCCGAGCATCAGCCCGGGAAAGAGAAAACTTCTGCTACAAAGCCTTTGAATTAACATGAAACAAACTGAAACTCTTTTGCCTGATCCAGGGTGGAATTTAAAAATGCCCACTCCTGTCGAATCCAGTCATCCACCACATCATTCCCTGTACTCAAAGGTCTGGGCAATTCGGTGTGAGCCCGAATATATACAGGGAAAAAATGAGAGGTTCTGTGCTGGATCAACTGCTGCAATTGTTGAAATGAAGCAGCAACAGGACTGGAGGCTTTAATGGGTCCAGCCGCTTCTAAAACTTTAAGTGCATTGACTACATAGGCAGAATTTGAGACTAAATTAAATGGAAAAGGGCATGCTTTAAAAACTTCAATAACAATCTTCAATTCAGTCACTTATGGTGTGCCAGGGTGGAAACTGGTACTACACTGGTAGACCATTACCATGGGCTCCAAGTTCATGCAGCTTCCATTAATGCCACACAGTAGCCAATTATCAAAGGGATTGGAAACATATGTTTGTCTAGGATCCTGATTGGTAAAGTTATTGCCTGAAAAGCTTTGATTAAATAGGGTACCAATCCCAGGAGAAAAGGTAAAATAATGTTTCTCATCTGCCCAGCTTACCATGTACACCCAGCACTCTGTCTTAGATCCATCTGTAAAAATATTTTGAGCTCCAGGGATAGGCTGAGATGCCATGACCTTTGGAAAGATGATGGGATGGTTCGTAAAGAAGGTCATCAAGGGATGTTGAGGATAATGATTGTCTATAGTCCCAGCAAAGCTACAGTGAAAGATTGCCCAATCGTCCAAGGTAGCACACAAAATGGAAACTTGGTGAGTGGTATAGGGTATCACCAAGGTAACCGGAGCAATTCCAAAATGCTGTGCCACATGCTAAATTCCACACATGGCTTGACTGGCCACTGTGGCACGGTAGTATTCAATGGACTTGGCTGGTGAGACCCTAGGATGAACCCAGAGCAACGGTCCATTCTGCCACAATAACCCAGTAGGCTGGCTAAAAGTTGGGAGAATGCATAGAGCAATTGGCTCATTCTCTTGAATTCTCTGCAAGAAGGCATCTTTTAACCAACTCTCCACTAGCTCCAATGCCTTTCTTGCTTTATTGTCTTGCTGATTTGGAGAATCTAATGCTGAGTCCCCATGTAATATGTCATAAAGGGGCTTCAGCTCATAATTAGCCAATTTTAAATAATTCCTAATCCAATTTATATCTTCTAACTATTTTTGAAAATCATTTAAAGTCTTCAAATTATCCTTTCTCAACTCCACCTTCTGTGGGGTTATCCTAGTGCTCATAATCTTGGCCCCCAAGTAATCAACCACTTGATCCACTTGCACCTTCTCAGGGGCTATAATTAACCCCCTCTTTTCTAGCACCTTTACCAAGGTTAGGTAGGCTGACCCCACATCTTGCTTTTTTTTTTTTTTTTGCTGCTAATAGGATGTCATCCATATAGTGAACACATTTTACGGCAGGGTTCTCTTGTCTGAGGGGCTCCAAGGCCTGTCCTACATAAATCTGACACATGATGTGGCAATTAGCCATTCCTTGAGGCAACACGACCCATTCGTATCTCTTATCCAGCTCCTTGTGATTGCAAGAGGGGACAGAGAAGGCAAAACTCTTGCTATCTTGGCTGCATAGAGGAACTGAAAAAAAATCCTTTATATCAATTACAATTAAATGCCAGGAGGCTGGGAATGTGGACAGGAGAGCTAGACCACATTGTACCGGTCCCATGATCTGCATCTTGTTATTAATAGCTCTTAAATCATGAAATAAGCGCCATTTGCCAGATTTCTTTCTAATAACAAAAATTGGAGTATTCCAGGGAGAAATTGAGGGTTTGATATGTCCCAATTGCAATTGCTCTTCCACCACTGTTCTTTCAGCGGCTAGCTTTTGAGAGGAAAGTGGCCACTGAGGAACCCATATGGGCTCCTCTGTTTTCCAAGATATGGGAATGCTCTCCCCAGTGGCCCCTAGGAAAAACCCAGCCCGTCTAGTTTTTCTTGCTTGTGTCTGTACAGGGTCCTTCCTCCCCTGCAAATGCCTTCCAAGACCAAAGGTGGGATGGTAACCCATGTTCTTCATCATTCTGTATGAAGCCTGAGAATAGTCATTGCTTAATTTAAAGCCCATGTTCTTAAGTAAATCCCTTCCCCATAAGGAAACAGGGAGTTCCAGCACATAGGGCTGCATTACATCTGAATGTCCTTCCCCATCCTTCCATTGCAATTGTCTTGCACTAATATCTGGGGACTTGGCATATCCTAGTCCTTGTAATGTTTGAGAAGATACCTGTATAGGTCATCCAGAGGGCCAATCCTTTTTTGGCAATTATGATTGTGTCAGCTCCTGTGTCTAACAAGCCCAAAATTCTTTTATTATCAATGGTCAATTCTAGCATAGGTCTTTGATTCAACTCCAAGGATAAAAATGTAAGGTCTGTTCCTGTGGAGCCAAAACCTCCCTCTCTTCTCTCCTTTGAAGTAGTTGGGAAACGACCATGAAGGCTGGGCAAAATCAGCAGATGGGCAATCCTATCACCTAGGGAAATGGCTGAAATTTCCTTTAGAGTCTCAACCATAATTTTGACTGTCCCAGTATAATCTGGGTCAATCACTCCCCGGTGGATCTGTAGGCCCCTTAGGGTGGTAGACTATCTCCCTATCAGCAGGCCCACAGTGCCTGGTTCTAGGGGTCCTTTAAAGTCTGAGTCCATCAGCTGCACTCCCATCTGGGGTATTAGCATGAGTCTGGTGGTGGTACAGAGGTCCAATTCTGCCAAGCCTGCATTGGCTCTCCATGGTCCCTGGGATGGCGGAGGGTCGGCCACTGTTCTTGGCATTATTCGCTGTCCTGGTTCTCCATTGCCCCATATATTTGTGGGACCTGAGGGCAAGGGCCCCGCTGCCCATGTTTTGGATGAGCTCCTGTCTGTAACTTACCCAGGGGTCACCCATTCACATCCTTCACTGAACGGCATTCATTCACCCAGTGCTTTTCCTTCCTGCACCTGGGGCATACTCTAGGCTATGTAGAGTGTGGTCCTGCCTGCTCTGTTACACTTCCCCTTTCGGGGCAGTTTCATTTTAAGTGACCCATCTTGCCACACTTAAAGCATGCACCAGGGGTGCTGGAACCTCCCCCTTTTTTCTGAATCAGCTGGACCACTGCTGTGGCCAGTCCAGCATTTGTGAGTGGTTCCGCTAGCTCCCTACAAACCTTCATCCAGGCTTCCAACCCTCTGTTCTTATAGGGGGTGATGGCAGCCTGGCACTCCTTAGTGCACTGCTCATAAACGAACTGCTTAGTTAGGGGCATAGCAGTGTCCGGGTCCCCAAAAATTTGGCCTGCAGCCTCCACCATTCAGGCAATAAAATCAGAAAAGGGTTCAGTGGGGCCCTGCAAAAACTTAGTAAGGTGGCCACTTACCTCCCCTTTGTTCGGGAGAGCTTTCCATGCTTTAATGCCAATCTTATTAATTTGCTCATAAACTTAAACAGGGTAGCCCGTTTGTTGGTTGTCAAATCGACCTTGTCCAAGTAGCATATCTCTGTCCCATGTGGGATTCCCAGCGACTTGGTTGGCCATGGCCTCCTCACTTTCAAACTCAATCAGGAATGCTTTCCAGTCTAAATATTGCCCTGGACTCAGACATGCACATGTAAGACCACTTCAGTCACTAGGTGTCATGCAATGTCTATTCAAAGCTTCTACCTGAGCTACTGTAAATGAGGCTGTAACCCCATAAGTCCTAACTGACTCTGCTAAAGATTTTATCACCTTAAAATCCAGTGGTTCCTCTTAGCGATTTCCTTGTGTGTCCTGAAATACTGGGCAAGCAAATTTGAGCTCTGACCTTACTGTCTTCCAGATTTCTGGGTTAAAGGAACAGCTGTAGCTACATCCCCTGCTGTCAGCATAGGGCGGAGGGATTAAGGGCACTGCTTTACATGCCAGCGGGGAGCAGGATGCCGCACTGCTCAAGGCCTCCTCATTGTTATCTTTTCTTTTCTTTGTTAATTTTGACCTTTTCATCATCTCTGTAACTGAATGCACTTCCCCCTCTGAGCTTGTATCCTCATGGGACTCCAAATCGCAAGGTCGGAATACAGCCCTCCCTTCTTTCTCACTCTTTTTTCACTGTCTGCCTTTTCCAATCTCTCCTCTTGAAGCTTTTCTAAAGCTGCCTGGCCATTCTCGACTGCTTCACTGCAACGCTGATCTTCAAGGCAGCCTTGAATCATCTTCCAGATCAGCCTCACCCCAGCATTAAGGGATCCCTGCTCATGGGCAAAGTCCAGTTCCCTTCTTAACTTCTCCCAGGAGAGAACCGTAAGGCTCCCTGAGACAGCAAACCATGGAGCAAGGATATCGCACTCTTTTAAAAATCTTTCTAATGTACTTTTCTTTATTCTCAAATCCTTTGAGTGAAGCAGGTCCTTGAGAGCCAAAAAAAAAACTGGGTGTGAAGAGGACACGCCCATCGTTAAAATTATGCCTTTTGTAATAAATCTGTTTTTATTTTCACCTTGAATTTTCTCGTCAGTGAATCTTATCCTGCTCTCTCTTTATCTACAGAGTGATTTTTTCCCCCTGCTTCACCACAGGATTCCGCTTACCTGGGACCTATATCCATGCACTAAATACCCTGACTTCAGAGATTTCTGGGCTTTTGTTGATAGTAGAATCCCCATTATGGGCCACCATCTGTCATGCACAACCTCGTCCAACAAGGAAGATGTGACACTCAGGCTCTTCTCTCTGCAGTTTTATTCAGGAACCTTGAACGAGTTTCTTCTACCCCAGGGAAAGCCTGCTCACAGCTCATACAGCCCTTGGACAACCAGCTATAGTTTGCCACATGGGCAATGCCAAAAGGTCCAGGTATGCAGAAGCAGGCCAGGTCATTATTTTTTTGCCAAATATGGAGATATACCTTACAAAGAGCACTCGCCATCGGGAAGGCAGAAGGTGGGAGCCGGCACCACGTTTACGGCATGGCTGTGCGCAGCTCTCCAAAAACCCTAAAGTTGGGAGGGGGACATTACATGGTGAAGGGATGGCAAACAATTTGGAGAATGGGTAAATATTAAAAATATATATTTCATAGATTTATGACATTTGTAGAAAATAGTAAGTATTTTAAAACCCAATGAGAAAACTTTGAACATAAATATTTGAAAAATAGTTATTTTTCAAAACACCACATTGTTATAAGAGGGCTCAGAAAGCAAACTGAATGTCTAGGCTTTGAACAAACTGTGATGTACTTTGGCCGTACCATCTTGTGTATAATATTGTATTTAGGCTTTAATTTGATAAGAACTATTTAGGTATTGTGTACTGTTTCAAATAACAGAAGATAGGTGTGGTGGAAATTCTCTCTATGATGTAAATAAAGTAACTGGTGTGGCCTATGAAGAGTACCATAGAAGTGGGTGGAGAATCAGAGGACAGGCAGGTAGGAGAAGGGTGGAGTTAGCTAGTCATCATCTGACCCCCAAGAAGAACAGACATGTAAGAGATATAGGTGAGCCATGGGCTGGGCCAGTTGTCAGGGAGATTAGTAGAAATGGGTTGATTCAAGATGAAAGAGCTAGCTAGAAATGTGCTTGAGACATGGACTAAACAGTAGGAAGTTAATATAAGTGTCTGATTCATTTCCTTGGTAGAAAAAAGCCACTGCAGGCCAGATACAAACCTCCAGGCCCAAAAGAGCCTGGGGAAACCTTTTACAACAGATGACGTCCCAATGAAGGCCAAACGCCCGCATAAAGGCTGAGAAAGTTTAAAAAGCTTAAAGAGCATTCTAGATCACTGAAACAGAGCCCAAAGTGGCTTTCTGAATTGCATATTTGAATTGATTTATGTTACAGAGACAGCATGGCACGTCTGTGGCACATAGCTTAAACCCATATATTTCATGGAAAGCTTGTCATAGAGTGATTGATTTAAGGTTTCTGTTTATATTGAACAGAAAGGAAACAGATTTAAAAATGGTTTTTCTGGTAGCAGCATTTCCTTAGTCCACTCTGTTTGCTGGCATTAGAGATGCAGCGGACTCCTCCGTCATATTGAAATGCCCACCAAAAGGGGTGGAGTCAGCAATCATAGTGATTCTAGCATTTTAAAAGCTCTTCTGAATTGGAAAATGATTAAGAATACTCAATAAAACACATTTAGACTCACAAAACCTCTAAATGGGGTACAATGTATGTAAAATATGCATAGGCTTCAGAGAGAAGAAAAAGGGGGTAAAGAAAGTCCTTAAAAAGGAGAAATATGAATAAAGATAGATAGAAGGCCACATAAAGATGGCAGATAAACAAAGAGTCTCGATTATGGTTATTGTGTTCTCTTTTAATTTTTTAACTTTTAATGAGCTAACAGAAGAAAGATAATTGATTGCTAAGACTGCTAAGTTAAGCACATACATATATTTTAAAGATATCTTGACTTTGAAATTTGTTTATAGGTATATGTTGCTTTGGGAAAAGTGTTTTTGTTTTTGTCTCCACAGAAGATCAAATCCTGTGGACTGTTTCCAGCAAATGTGGGTTCATTTGCCAAGGCCACCTGAATATTCTCAGCTTCCAAGATGCCAGTTGAGATGATCCATCCTCAAGATGCCATGAGATCAACAACATCCTTTGTCAGCAGGAAGTAGTAAAAGAAAGAAAGCTCTGTCCAATTTCCCCAAAATATTACTTATTAATATTTGTCTTCATTATAAATGGTTAATGGTCATAGTCAATCTTTAAAAACATGGGGAGAATATGGTATAGGAATGATTAGAAAAGATAAGTGGATTTTAATTTATTGATATAAACTTAAGGTCAATTTTGTTATGCTGTATGTATTTTTCTGCTCTTGATTAAGGTATGATGCTGATATACCTCATTTAAAATTCTAATGTGTAATTGAGAAATGCAGATTAATTGTCATCTATGATAACCAAACTTATAGTCATGTTGAATAGATTTTTGTAGATATGCAAAGATATATTTTAATTAAATAGGTAGTCTTCAAACATTTCAAAGACATGCAGAATATGGTATTTTAAATGTTTTAAGAACTTAGACTTCTCTGGACAGTGAGACAGGTTTGCTTCTTACAGCACCAATGTATTTCAGGAAAATGATGGGCATTTAAGAAACTTCAAGTGAAATTTACTTTGTGTCAACAGTTAGCAACTGGACAAGAAACTGATCTGGTATTGACTGCTTGATAGTGTGCTGTACAAACTGGACATGTAGTTTCCATAAGAAAGTGATGTCTGAACTTTGTCAGAACAAGCCAAGATGGTGCTTCAGTTTCCTTCTTTGCAGAAAAAAAATGCCAGACATTCTTCAGGACACAAGGAGAACCAACTGATGGACTATGTCAGATTTTCTGCATCACTGAAAGGTATGCCAGAGACTTTGGGCCTATAGGCTGAAGATGGATACCCCAACATTACAAAGGAACTTTGGGTGACTGTCCAGGCAGACAGGTGTTATTTCTGTTGTTTTCTAGACTTTGGAAGTTGCTTGCACTTCCTGTCTATTTGAATAACAATATATCCTTCTGTGGTCTTTGATATGGTTGAAGGTTTAATAATTATAGGTATAGTTCTTTTTGGTTTAAAAGATATATTAGATATGAAACTTTAGACTCACAATGATAAGGTAGATAATGGAATATTCTCTTTAATTTTGTGAATACAAATAGACTTGATATTGTGACTGTAATTCCTGCTTGAGAGCTGTTCTGTTGTAATTTTGCTATATGGAAATTGAAACCTTCCTTTTTGATTAGACAGAAAAGAGGAAATATGGTGGAAATGTTCTCTGCATGATGTAAGTAAAGTAACTGGTTTGGCCTATATAGAGCACTGTAGAAGTGGGTGGAGAATCAGAGAACAGGCATGTAGGAGATGGATGGATTTAACCAGTCTCCATCTGACCCCTGAAGATGGAAACATGTAAGAAATACAGGTGAGCCATGGACTGGGCCATGTGGCAGATAGATTAATAGAAATGAGTTGAATTAATATGAAAGAGCTAGATAGTAATGTGCATGAGACATGGACTAAATAGTGTCTGATTCATTTCTTTCAGGGGCAAAAAGCCACCGTGGGCCAGGTACGAACCTCTGGCGCAAATGGGTCTGGGAAACCTTCTACAACAGATAGGTATATTTATGAATATTTTTGCATAAGAATATTTGAATAATAATTAATAAAAATGAGATTCCTTATGAGAATGGTCATTACCCAGATCCTGAAAGCCTGCATGATATAAAAAAATTTTAAAAAGGAAATCTTTTTACTTGCTTATTTTAAAGCAAAACATTGTTTTTTTTAGCTTCTGATCTATTTCAGTGAAATTTAAACTGTGATATATTTTCTGGTTCTCTAAACTTGGAGTAAAAGTGTGGCATAGGTAATACTGTGTCCTCAACTTGCAAATTTCAGTGTTGAAGGACTCTTAGCAGCTACTATCCTATGAGTCAGCACTTTGGTTTAAAAGACCTATGTATCTTTTAAATATGGAAATATGATAATGTCATTATCAAATGTGTTGGTACATAGTCATAGCTATCTTGGAACACATGCAGACAGCCACATTGAAGGCTGAGTATTCTTGATTTATTTTTGATATATAAATGTAGTATATACATAACTATGTGCATATATAGATATTCTGAATCATATATACATATACAGATATATATGTATATACATACATATATATGTATATATTTTCTGATGCATCTAATATATGCCTGAAGACAATCCATGTTCATATATTACATATACTAAATTTTAGTTTGTATTGGAAAGAATGTCTACCAATATAAACTTTTTAATATTTTTACTGGTAGTTTTATTATTTTACAGTTTATCTTTACATGTATCTGTCATCAATATTAACTCAATTATTGTTGTTTTTATAATTGGATCAATTTCAAGATACCTTTTTTCTCTTCAACTGAACAAAAAGAATGCTAATAGTAGCCTGACAGATTGAAATAAACTGATTTATCACATCATTACCCAACTCTCCTGCACCTGCCATTTATTGTTGCATCTGAGTATCATAATAAGAGACCCTCAACTTCTGTTGTGAAAAATTTGAGAATAATGCTTATACTTCTAAAAGCAACTCTGTGAATACACAGTTGAACTGAGATTTTCTATTGGCTGTACTCACTCAATTTCACTTTCTTAAAGTTCACAGCAATGATCAAAAATTTCAGAATTAACATAATACTCCAACCACCATTGTAGTTTATCCCAAACAATTAAAGGAAATGTACACATCATTGTTTTTATCCAAAATTGTCAATAAATAATTGTTTGAAATTTCTGCTCCAAAATCTCCATGTTTTGTTTTGTAGTAATTTAACTTTTCTTCTTTAATGGAATATCCTTCTAAATGGTATATCAAACCATTTAGAAACATTTCTATGTTACATGATATTTTTGAACTCTGAAACATTTTAAAAAATAATTTCTTGACTTTTTTAAGTTCTGTACATTTAGCACCAAACATTCTTCTTCTCTCAATAAATACAAAATACCTGCTGCATTTGGTATGTTTTTCTGTCTGAAAATAAAATTCAGTGTTTAAGAAACATTATTAAGAATACTATTAATGTATTAAGAAATATGTTCAATTTATACCTTTTATAGGATGCCCAGAATCTCTTAGTAATGCATTGATTAATCCATGTGTTGTCTAGAGGGTATTGCCATTACAAAAGTCTATGGGCTATGTGTCTTTCAGTCTTTTTCTCTTCATGTAACTGATGATGATATTCTGAGATACAGTCATCAAAGCTATCACTAGCTTCAGATATTGGAATTTAAACTTATCCCAGAATTTTGAGTCAACTTTCATCCTTTTCATAGACACTGTGTGAAATTCTGCTCTTACTAATAGAACAGAATTTTGATTTATCTTCTATGTTATGTCATCTATCAACATTTCAAATAGGCACTTGATATAAAATACTCTCTATAACTCCTTGAGTTCTTCTCATCACAAGGCATTATTATTAATAACTGATGACATTTCTCTAAAATAAAAAAAAAAAACTTTTCTTAGATTATACTACTATAATCCTGATATAATGTACAACTAAATTTGTAAGATCCATGTAAAATAATGGTCCTGTCATTGAGCTGACTAAAATGTTGTAATTCTTCCAAAATTCACTACCTAAAGTTGAGATTTACTACTCTGTAAAATGAGATTAAAAGCTATCTCATTTGAGCATCAAACTCATTTTGTTGGAAAAAAAAGTTTATATTTCTCACTTTTTATGGACATATATTGCAGTGATTTTTTAATTGTAAACAATTTACAAAGAGTTTTGTTTACATTTGTGCTTCACTAGTTTAATAGAAAATTGTATGAACTCTTTAAACTCAAATAAGAAAATATCATTGATCATATTTTTCTTTCATTGCTTAAATTTTAGCTCTAAACCCTGTTTTAGAAAAATCTATTTTTCATCGATTTTAGCTACTACAAACAGGCTTAATGAAAATTCAAATTTTATGTAAATTGTGATGTTCTAAATATATTCTGGTTTCAGATTACATATTATACTTATACTATAACTTACTCAACATTTAAAGCTAAAGTGAAAATAGTAGATTATTTCTATACCCAGTAGATTATTTCTACATCTAGTGTGTTTGTGTGTGTGTGTCTGTGTGTGTGTTTGTGTGTGTGTGTATGTGTATGAATTGATGGATTCATGTATGTATGTATATATGTATTTTATAGTAGTGAGGATAGAATCCACTGTCTGTAGAATACTTAAAAAGAATTTTAAAATTGAGGTTCATTCATAGCTTGATAATTAATATGTCCTAAGTAAAAGTTTTCTTATGCAGAAATTAAAATTTCATATCAAACACAGTATATTTTTACTTGAAGTATTTGCAAAAAATAAAGTATATTATTAAATTTCATTTGAAAATGAAATAATTAATAATTATTTTGATATTTTATTTAAACTTAATCATTAGACAAAGGTTTTGCAAACTATGCAGCTTTTCAAAAAAACTCTGAGGTTATTGACTAATACAGAAATTAGATTTATAAAAGAGAGCATATATTTACTCCAAAATTAATTTGACCTGTTGGATCATTTATATTCTTCTGAATTATTTTCTATTATGTTATTATCATTAGTTTATATTATTTTATAATCTAGTGTTAAAGCATAAAAAGTACAGATCTCTCCTAATGTATATTTATTTATTATAAAACAATAAATATATTTGCACCACATTCAAATGATTCTTAACAAACATAAGTCAGCTTAGTACCACATGTACTATTACTAAAAAAACATAAGTTTTACTTTCAAATGAGCATTAAAATATTTTTATTTTACTTTTATTTTCTGATTTCTCATTTATATTGATGAATTTACTAATCCAAGTAAAGTCATAAAATTCTAATAGTCATAAAGCAGGTTTATATGCATTTTTATGTATTTAGTATGTGCTACATTAGAACAAGAAACCTCATTTTGAAAGTTTGATCAAACTACTGTAAGTCACTCCCAAAGCAATATAGTTTATTGATGTAAACCTCTCAGTAGTTGAAAGTGGGCTGTTGCTAAAAAAACATACACTCAGAACACAAGACTCAAATGATTCATGCTTTATCTTAACTGAAAACATCTTTCCATCATCTAGCTTCTATTTTTTCAGGAAATTATAAGCAAACTATCAAGGGAGGGAAGTCATTAAAGAATTCTTCTTAGTTCCAAAATGTCTGACACACAGTTGCTAGCATGACAAGCCATATACACAGATGAATTAAATAGCACTCAATTGTTCGTGTCAACCAACAACTCTCTGGTTGAATTAAAGGTCACTCAATTGGTAAGAAATCATGCCTGATACTGGAAACCTCTTCACCTTCCTAGAATTACTGTACTCAAAAATGTTAGAAAACTATCTGCTGGAATCCTAGCTCATAGCTGCATGTTGAATAATTTTGCTTGCTCAAATATTTCCAATTATAAAGTATTATATGTTTATATTTATTAAATACATATTGAAGGTTGAGAATATGACTCAGCTGGTAGACTATTTGCCATAGTATTATGAACACCAAAATTTGATTCTCATTATGCATGTAAAAGCCAGATGTTTCAATATGTAACTGTATTTTCAGTGCTGGGGAGGCAAAGCCAAGTAGATCGAAAGCACCTAGATGAGCAAGTCTAGCAAATGGTTGCAAGCCAGGTTTAGTGATAAATAAAAATGAACTGGACTGACTAGAAAGATGCCTCAATGGCTAAGAGAATATTTACTCTTGCAGAGGACCAAGTTTTTGGTTCCCTTCACCCACATTATGAATCAAACCATCCTTAAATGCAATTTCAACGATCAGGCATTGTCTTCTGACATGTCTATTAGACATTAATGTGGTTCATATACATACATGCTGGAAAGTCATTCAGACAATGAAATAAAAAAAGGATTGTTAAAAAATAAATAAAATAAAGATCAATTGAAGATGACAATGATAATAACCTCTGGCCTCTGCTTACATATGTAAACATTTATGTGCATGTGTACAAATACAAACATAAGCTCATATGCAGACATTTAAACACATACTAAAATTTGCATCAAAACTCTGTTTCCGGTGATAATTTATGTTTCTATTTTCTTTAAAATTTAAGCTAATATTCTTTATATGCCTCTTTTCAAAATTTATTAGCACCCAGTCTATTAAAGACATAATAAAAGAGAAGTTCCTGTCTCAGCTACAGTTCTGATAAAGTTTCATGCTTTGCATTGTCATTAAGTGTGCTTTGATCTAATAAAAGAGTATATTTGAAATATTTGTATATTCATACACTAGATTGCTGTCCAGACTGAAATTTTTAACATAGACATACAGTTTTATAGTGATTTTAGGAAAACTGTTGAATAGCATAACAGTGAAAGCAGTACCTATATGTTGTCACTGATACTTGGATAAGAACATTTGAGCTGTTACTAAGCCCTCACTAATTGCTGCTGGTGGACTCCCCACAACATTCATATATAAATTGTTAGCATTTCTATTACTTTCACTAGCTAGCTTTCTTAAATTAAAGAACCTAATATTTATCACTTTAGAGCTATTATGAATAAGGACCTCCTGCCCTTGCTGGGGAGGAGATAAGGCGATTGGGAGAAAAGAGAGTGACTGGGAGGAGGAAGGGAGTTTGAAGAGGATGCATGTCTAAAAAATGAGACTTTATTCATAATAAATATAAAAAATAATTAATTAATTATCTACTTAATAATTTTATTTCTTATACTAAATAATCACATACAGAAATCTTATAATTCTCTAATGATCACTACAGTTTCACTCAGCATTAATTTTAAATTTTGGCCATGAATTAAATTACTTAATAATTTATATTATACAGATAGAGGAAAATGTTAAACACCTTATACTATAAATTACTTTTAGTATGTCTTGAATTATATCATGCGAATAGTGGATGTCTCAATGAATCTTCACATAGCATTTAAATACTCTTCAGAAAATTTATATCATCTGTGAAAATACTTAAATCAAACTTTTGTTATGTGATATTTATAGTAGATTTCAACAAAACTTCGAGATGTATTAACCACATGACTTTAAAATGGTAGAGCTGTCTTACGCTGAAACAGTGACTGGCAATTTAAATCTGTCTGTCTAGTTGGGAAAAGGTATAACCAAAAGACTCATACTTTTCTTTAGTTGCTTATTTATTAGGAATCTTAGTCACTTAATATATGGTTTCCTGATTCTGTGACAGCAGAGCCTTTCCATTTGTCATTTGGTTAACTTCCAGTTCTCTTGAACTCGACTGCTGGTAACATTAATTTCAAATTCAGTTAGCAGATTTCATTTCTCAGTGGCCAGCTCCAATCTGTGACATGTTGTTTATTTAATCTACCTGTCAACACTGAATGCTCAGTGATAAATCACAGGTCCATTTCTAGTCTATGTGCTGTCATATCATATTCCTGCTTGTTGAATGCAAAACACCAGTACTTTGGGTTCTTCAGTTTCATAGGAGTGTAATGCAACTTTTGGTTCAGTGGTATCATGAACATAAACTAGCTTATATATCTTAAGAAAAACAACAACAACAACAAAAAAGTTAAAAAAAAGTTACTTTCTGATTCTGATGGTTTAATTGTCACAGTAGCTTTTTGGGTTCAAAACAATTGTATCCTGGTAACTCATTTTATTTTCTAACCATGATAGGGACCTTTGCTGATGTCTTTGTTGAAAATATGATAATAAACAAATCAGTACTGGCTATAAGAATATAAATTTACATAAAGAAGTTACAATGTTTAAGCTTTCTTTCAGTGTTTTGTTATTCATTCCACATTGCTATAGATTATTACTAATATACTTTATTTGATACATAAGATATATACAACATGTCTTATTCTATATTTAGGAACTGTAATTTATCTCCTGTTTGCATAAATATGACTTAAAATTTCAATACTTATACTGATGAATGGCTATTACAAATTAGTTTTCCATTAAATAAAATATTTTATGTAAAATGCATATTTTAATTAAGTTATAATATAGGTAATGCATTAGAAACATGTTACATGTTATATAGAAGTAATTATTATTTTTTATATTATATTCTTTTTTATTATTATTATGAATAAAGTCACATTTTCTACCTGTGTATATCCTTGTTCAAGGTCCCTTCTCCCTCCCACCCCCTCCAGTCACTCTCTCTTCTCCACATCTCCCAGTTTCATCCTCAGCAAGTGCAGGAGGTCCCAAGGTCTCAACATTCCAATATGGCTTAATTGAGCATCCACTCCTGGCAGATCCAGTTTCCTCACCCCAATATCGACACTGAGTCAGGTGTTCCTCTAGAAGGAAGGTGCTGGCCCAAGGTGTATGAGATCTCAAGCTGTTCAGTGGTTGTGGTTTATAGCTTAGACATGCTTTGCTTTTATCTTTTTTGTTTAGAGTCCACTAATGAGTGAGTACATGCCCTGCTTATCTTTCTGGGTTTGTGAGACCTTAATATAATTTAATGTAAATTTATTTTACTGGTTTCTATTGTTCTTTTTATTGACCATATTTTATAAACAACTTAATTATGATAACAAAATCAAAATACTAAAAATGTATTTGAACCAGATTGATGGATTCCATTTCACAGTAACTTTGAAGCAATTGATAGACAATTAGAAAAAGTGAACTCATTTCCAAAACTTTGAGTATATATATGAATGTTTAGAATAACTAAAACTTATTTTCAGACTTGTTGAAAAATTAAGTAAAGGATTTTAATATACCTTTCTCCATGACATTCCCCAAGAGAGTTGGTAAAATTTACAACTATTTTTGAATAAAGTTTTAATGTTATAAGATAAAATAATAAAACAGTATGATATAACATTCATATGATTTGTTTACTTATGCAGATATTTATGAAGTATATGACTAGAAGTGATGATGTTTATTTGCTTGTGTGTATCCATGAACCTTTGAAATACATTCCTGGCCCTGTAAGCATTTTTAAGTAAAATAGAGATTGAATGTGAGCTTATCAAAACTTTGTGCATACCATGAAGTTACAAAAGACATGGCATTTTTACTGAATAATTCACAGACATTAAAGATTCTATCATAATAGAATAAAACTTATTTATTTTTGTATTTTTTTAAGTTTTATTTTTTATTGAAAGGTTTTTTTAACATACCAATCACATTTCTTCTCCCCCCTCCTTCTCCTACTAGCCCCCAGCTTCTCCTCACCCTACCCCTGATCCACTTCTCAGAGAGGGTAAGGACTCCCACAGGGTGTCAATATAGTCTACATATCAAGTTGTGGCAGGACTAACCCCATCCACCATATGAAGGCTGAGAAAGGTATCCCCTCTATAGGGAATGGGCTCCAAAAAGCCAGTTCATAAACTAGGGATAAATCCTGGTCCCACTGCCAGAGGCCTCACAATCTGCCCAAGCCACATACTGTGATCCACATTCAGAGTGCCTATACTAAACTGATTATGGCCAATGAGTAAGCTGTACTTTGGACTCAAGAAATTCCTTTATTATCTATATTCATAATACCAAAGTTAAGCTCAATTCTTCAAGTAGTCAACTTTCAAACATCTTCAAAATATTTATTTCTTTCACAGTCTTCTATGAACCCGGTGAGTGGTGGCATATCCCAGTACTTGTGGGGGCTAAGGTAGGTGGATCTTGATGCATTTGCTGCCAGACTGACCTACAGAATTAGTTCTAGGAAAGTCAGGCATACACAGTAAAACACTCTTTCAAAAAACAACAAAGAAACAAACAAATCAAAATGAACTATGATAAGAATTATTTTTGTGGTGAACAATTTTTTATGTTTATGAGATAGTACACTACAGTTTAAATATAAAATATTAGTTTTAGATTTCAGATAATGTATATTATCAAATGCACTTATGAAAGTTGTTTAGATTTGTTCTGGAGGTCAGCTGTTAATGCTGGGCCTGAAAAAAATGTGAAGCTATAAATCACAAAGCAATCTAGAATGGGTATCTTCATGAACTTACAGGTATAAGGAGGCCATATAGAATAAGTATTGTATAAAAAAAAAATTAAAAAATATCCCCCAACCATGAATGACACGAATTGGATTGTATTAGTAATAAAATCTAGAAGCTTCTTATTTTCCATGTTGTTTGTTGTCATAGTTTTTGTATGCCTTTGGGGAAGTAGCTAATACTCATTATCTTGATACTATTCATTTAGTGTAGTCAAATTTCATAGCCTTTAAAGTGTTCTTCATGAAAACTGTGATTTTGTAATACCTTCTTAGAAATGTGTGTCATATAGAAAATCGAGACTTTGGTAATAACACTCAGATGACATATTTACCTAATAAGCAGAAAGAAGCTGAGTCATTGTATCCTGCATTTTATAACTGCAATACAAAAGGCTAGAGAGATGGTTCAGTGCTTGTAAGTACTGGCTGCTCTTCCAGAGAAACAGGAGTCAATTTCCAGCATCCACATGAAGCACACACCCTTATGTAACTACATCCAGGGGATCTGATTTCCTTGTCTGTCCTTTGAGTCATTAGATGAATACATAGTCCACAAGTATACACACAAGTAAAACTCTTATACTCTGTAAATGCATAAGTAAATAAAAAATACAGGAATTTGTTATAGAACAAAACTGCCTTGAAAATGTTTTTGTCTTTTGGAGTCCTCCTCTTTTCTGAAGGTAAACAGGAGGGCGAGCTGATCTGCAGGAAAGTGGAGATAGAGGAATCTGAGAGGAGTGGAGGGAGGAAAATCAGTGCTTGAGATGTAGTGTATGAAAGAAAAATGTATTTTCAAAAAAATAGAAAACATATATATACATATATATACATATATATGTTTGTGTGTTTAATAATGCCACTTCTTAATAAGCATCTTTATATTCTTGCTGTTATTATGTACCATGCATGAATATATTAAATGTCATTGGATCTGCAAAGAAATCTAAAAGTAAAGTAGAAAGATGACAGAATGAGCTAATTGTTGTATAGATAAGTGAATAATTTGTAGATTTACAGGGGATTATTAAGATGGCACTGTTACTTAGTACTTGCAATGCCAAGGCACAGGCTTGCTTTAGATTTTAAAACTAAATAGACTTTAAAAAATCTAAATTGGCTGTTTTAGTATTTTTAAATGGAGAAGCAATAATAAGATCTAGTGAGAAATCAAGCCCAGCTAATGAGTTTCTTCCAGTCAATGGTTTAAAGTGTTTGACTTAATTTCTCTAGAATGGTTAGATCAATGGTTAGGAAATAATAAATGATAAGCAAATGTTTAAAGAGTGAAATTGAACTGATTCCTAATGAACATAATCATCAGTCAGTCTTTGGTCAATGCTTGTACTCATCAAGTGTATGTGGGGCATCATTGGAAAAAAAAGGTTATATATTTTTCAAGGTTTTTTTTTTATATGAACATTTGTCCTTGATGTTCAGATTTTTATATATTCACTTAAGATTATGTACATATGGAATAAATATGGTCATAAGATCATGACATGGGTATTCATATGATGGTGACTCTTGTGTGTTATCTGATACAGATTTTAGGATATTCCTGTCCCTCATCACTACATCCTACATATTAGGTACAAGATCTGCTGTATCAGGAAGATCAAATTACAGGATCACAGGTAAGCACCACAAAAGTAAATTCCATTATTAGTTTTTGCAGCCATGCCTCCGCCTGCAAAGCACTCTGACAGGCTCTGATATCTGGGGCATGTCTGCATGGTTATGCTTTAAAGAGCCCCAACTACGTGGGAGACACTCTCTTTGTCCTTCTCTGCTCCCTACTTCTACCCCTCTCTCTTTCTCTTTCTCTTCCTCTCCCCCACCCTTTCCTTTAATAAACCTAATATGGCTCCTTGGCAGCCTTCTAGCATATCCTTCCACACACAAAATACTAACATCCATAGCATTCATTTTATATTTTCATCAAATATAGATCTTTCAAGGAAATAGAAACAGGTAAAAGAAAATTAACAAAAAAGCAATTATATTCCAATAAAAGAGTCACATGAACAAACTGAAAAATCAAGCTCCCATTTTTGCTTAAGAAACAAAAAGCTTTAGAATTAGTGGTGCAACACAATACTGTAAGCAGCAATGACAAAATTAATTACTGCTGAGATTCTAGTTGGGTTAATATTAGTTTCTGCTTCTAAAACGTTGCTTTTTACTGTTCTCAAAGACAATGTACAGTGAATCAAGCCTGTTATCAGTCTCACACACCTCCAGGAACCACAGACATCATGAGACATGACCGACAAGACTACTGGGTTCCTGTAAAGAATCATCAGCATTACATATGCTTTTGACTTGACATTCTTACAATTTCTATCTTCTGAATTGTCTATCTGGAATTTATTTATATTTTTTTCCACTTGAAAGTACTTATTCTACCTGGTAAATGTGATGTTGTGACTTAATAAGAGAACACAGAAACATGTCCAGTGCATCACCAAATAAAACCCAAATGGTTTGGAGAATTGAGATGAATTGATCATATTCTAGCTTTATCCATCTCATTTGTCATTTAGAAGTATCAGCTGAGAAAGTGTAGTCTGTATTGAGTGTCTTTGAGAATATGTACCTTTTTGAGAGTTGTTTTACTTCTGAAGCACACCGTTCCCCATTTATTTATTTGTCCATTTTTGAGATGGAGCATTTTTGGGCCAGGGACTAATAAAGTAGGCTAGCAAGTCACAAGAATCTTTCTGCCTTCTTCTCCCTAGTGTGCAGTCCACAAGTCCATGCCACTACACCTAAGTATTTTATTTTATTTTTTTTCTATTTTGATTTAATTTAAAGTTTATCCATGTCCATTTGGTTGTTATTTGTATGTCCATCAGTGCAGTCAGGTGACCATAGAGTTTAAAAGAGAGCACATGTTTCCTGAAACTAGAGTTATGAACTGCTGTGTGTGCTGGGACTTGAACCTGGGCTTTCTCAAAAAGACAGAGAATGCTTTAAGCATTGAGATATATCTCCAGAGTTATATGTAGATTTCTCATGTGGGTTCTGGGGCAAGAGACAGGTCTCTGTGAAAATAAAGTAAGCATTTTACCAACTGAGCTATTGTCTTAGCTCTAAACAATACAATTTTATTTTACAGATGTTAACATTTGTGATAGAAACTGAATCCAAAGCTTTGACCAAGATAAACACATGACTTACCACTGATATGTGCCTTTAGTTGGAAACTAATTATTAATTATTGAAAGAACTAATGACTCTATGTGTGCATTTTATACAATAAATAATGTTTATCACATACAATGTTTGCTTTTTTTAGCCTGGAAACTGATATCCTTTCCTATGTTTAACATTCTTTCTGTTCCTCTATTTATTCTGCTACTTTATTTAATTAGCCTTTTACTAATCGTATTTTGCTTAAGTATTCCACTGGAAAAATTTATGATACTAATATGTATGTAATGCCATATATATATATCCATATATATACATTTAGTTTTGACATCTGTAAAAGATATTGATATTTCTGCATTATGAATGACATGTTGTTAAATAAATAAGCGTTCTGTTGACTTTTATAGATGTCAGAAATAACTTTCCATTTGGAACTTTATGTGTATATGAGAATATTATTCAGAATTACTCTGTGTGCTAAGTGAGAAGGAGAAAGTGATAAAAAAAATTCAAATACAACTTAAAAGCCTCATATTTAAATCAGCAGTAGTATTGTGAATGAAGTCTGATGCTAACTAGATAACGTGTTAGTTAGAAGTCTCAGTGCCCCTTATGAGGAAACACTTGGAAAAGAAAATAAACCTGAATTGAACCCACAAATACAGAAAGTGAAAAATGATAAGGAAAATATGCTGAGACTAACTGCTTGTGTTGGTAAAGAAATGCAATGTTGGTGAGTAAGACTAAATGAGAATGTAATAAAGATGGTGTATTTTTTTCTTTTCTGATAAATAAAAGAATGTCACTGTCAGTCCGTTTCTCTTTCTAAGTTGAACATTAATCTGAAAGAAGTTATTATAACATTATTGGGGGAAGGAAGAAGAGGAACAAGTTGGTGGAGAACTTGTTTAAACAGGAGGTCGTTGTCACTGCCTTCATAAAGGCTATGAGGCAACATCAGTGCTGCACACTCCCTGACCTAGAGCAAGCAGATTGTAACTAGTAATATAATGAAAGAGCTTTTAGAATAGATACAAATATAATCTGTCAACTTTTGTTTTTGAATTGCTGTGGAAATAACTGGGACGTTTGTATCTATAGTTTACCATTAATCTGAAATTTCTTGATTAAGATTTCAAAGTATTAAAGACAGTCTGTTACCTGAAAACAAGTGTTTAAATATAAGCAAGACCACTGCAGTGCTAAGTCTTCTATGCTAACTTTGAGAACCTTAGTGTTCTTTATGTTAAAGAGATTCCTATGTGATAAATTATAATGCATAGTAAACAATGCAACAAGAAGTCTTGGTTTACAGTCAACTCTAATTATTTTTATTTGTAATTTATTCATATATATGTGTATATTTTAGCATATATAAAATTGGAAAAATAAAAATACGGAGAAATAATTTTAACTCTAAACATTCTACCTTTAAACCATGATCCTACATAACTGTTAAAGCTTTGAAGTATTAGTATCATTTTCTTTCTGCTCTGACTCTTACAAACAGAGTTATATGTACTTCAGACTATCTCCATAGCAGAAAAAGTAGAGATAAAAAGGCATATAGCAAATGTTTAAATTCAGTAATGATCATGCTACAGGAGATATAAGCAGAAAACTGCTCTGCCCTGGATTTTACTACAAATATCAGTCAAAATCTAGTCAGCACTGAACTGTAAAATATAAATTATAGAAATAAAAAGAAAATGATATTTTTAGTCAAATGAAAGTACATACAGTGAGTTATACCAACATAGCAACACCTTGTGGAAAATAAAATTGGCTCATCACTGTGGCACAAGTGTGTGTATAACAAGATCAGGAATGGCATGGTGTACATTCTTTGACTCAGATTGTTAATGGACTTCTAGAATGCATTTAGTGCTGGGATCTAATTTTTAAAGTGTCTTGTTTGTGTTCTGTTGCTATGATAAAATACTGACTAAACTAACTTGCAGATTTATTTTATTCAACAAGTTTTAGTCTATTACTGAGGGAATATACAGCAAGTACTTATGGATGGGATCTATATTGAATGGATTCTAGTAAGTAGTCCAGAGGCAGACATTGGGGAAAACCTGGAATATCAGAGAGATGAAACAGACCATAGTCAATTCTCAACAAGCCAACTTCTTAGGCCAAACAAGGTAAATGCTATCTTTAAGAATTGTCAACATGGCTGGTCTCTTCTGCAGAATGTCTGACACTCTGCCTCCTCTTGCCTTAAATATCTTCCTTGCCCATATCTTTTATTTCTGGGTTCAACTCTCCATCATATTCCTAGAGTTTGAATTAAAGGTGTGAGCTACTACAGTTTGGCTTTTAGGCCTGAAACTCACAGAAACACAGAAAGATCTCTGTCTCCTTAGTGATGAGATTACAGGTGTGAGATTACAGGTGTGAGGCATTACTTAGTCTTGCTGAGTGTTAAGGTTTAAGGTATGAGTCACAACTCTCTGACATTCATGGCTTGACTATGGTTGATTCTGTTCTCTGATATTCCAGGCTGATTTTAGTAAATATACAATATACCACCACAGATCTGAATATGCAAAATGGAGCAGAAACCAAGAACATTTCTCATTTGCTTAAGACCATACTCAAATTCTCTTTCCTATACAATCAAGTTCTATCTTGCAAAAGCACCATTGTCCACAGTAGTATAGGCTCTGGCACATCAGTTATCCAGAGAGTGCCTCACAGACATGACAATCAGATTGAGACAATTCTGAAATCTATTTTTCCACTTCCAAGATATCTCTAGCTTTTAGTCTAACTAGAGAAGTCTGTATAAAGAGTTTCTCTCAAATCATATGCTATAGAAACAAAAATTACTACCCAGGGTAAACATGGGTCTTCAGCATCTTCTGAGAAACAGGAAAACAGGTACTGTCTTAGGGTATAGTCATGAATAAAATCAGTTTCTCTGTTGTTGCAGTCAAAGCTCAAACATTAATACAGGTCAAGGTTATTACACATTATGAGTTTCAACAAGGAAAGAAGGCTAAAAATTTAGCCTGGTCATCAAATGACATGGTGGTTTTCTTTACATAGCTTTTACTGACAAGGATTCAGGGGATTCTGTCAATAAGGATGCTAACTAACAACAGGGATAATGATGTAATCTCTAGGCAAAGTTATGATCTGAAATGATGATGGAGAGAAGCTTGGAGTTCTGAGATGTTCAAGATTAACAATCAATAGTTTAAGAGATTTAATTTAAAAAATTACTGGAATTTTTTTGTAATTGCAACATAAATGTAAGATAGCTTGATTGGTTATCATGTTAATTGCTTTTTTATTTGAAACACTACATATATTGAAAAATTACATTTTTAAATAAAACCTACTATGATAAAATGTATTCAATAAATTTTAAATTTAATATACATACAATTTCAACTCTTATTCACATAAAGTGCATTTTGAAATATTTCCAGAAATATTTCAATCACCAAAATGTCACTTTATTTTATAAATATTTGTGTATATTCATTATACAAAGTGATGAGTTTCATAAACATATTTTTCTTCAAATTATATCATGGACTTATGTCATATTCATCTTTTAAATCCTCCTTGCTCTACATTATACCTGCTGAATTATACTACTATCTTACTTCATTCAATATTACTTCTAATTGCATATATATATATATGTATATACACACACATGCATCTTGATTTTATTACTTGGCTAGTTGTGGCAAGCCACTTTCTGGCCTGCAGAATGAGTCACCACATGCACGATTCTTCTCTGATCACACATTATTGGAGTACAGCTCAGTTGAGATAGAATGGTGGAAGAAAGACCCCTTGCCTGAAATGTAGCCTGGTTATATAGGGAAGGTGGGACACGTGTTGCTATATGATTGGTGCCCAACGAAATGCCTCATTAGCATATAACTGGTGATAGGTGGTAAGGAGTTCCAAATTAGCATAATCAGGGATCATATCAGATAGGTCACTACTCAGCGCCTAATTAGCATCTGGGGAACATAATGCAATGTTCCAGCAAGTTGTGCAAGGGTCAACCGCGCACTACATCTCCCCCTTTTGTTTTTATAATGGCACAGACAGGATTTAGCCCATATAGCTGTTCACCTCATGATGTGCCCACCTCTTAAAGGCTGTTTCCTGCTGCCAGGATTCCCTAGAAGCCTTCCTCCATGCAAGACCAGTGAGGGCTGCAGGGTGCAAAAGCCGTCCCAGAGGAGAATGATTCCCTATAGAGGTGCAATGGCAGCTAAAGCCTCTCTGTGCAAGGGCAATCACTATAAGTCACTAAGGGCAGAGAGCCAGGCTGCGGGGGACTGCCCTGCATCAACAGCCAAGAGTGCCTGAGTGAGTAGGACCTTTTCATGACATGCTCTGATGCGGATACAACAAACCAGCCAGAGGCAAAAAGAGTCCCAAATAATCAGCAGACTGCAAAGATTCCCACTCCCACCCACTCCTTGAAAAAGGAAAGGGCAGAAGTGAGCCAAGAAGTAAAGTCCCCAAGTGTAACAGGCTCCAATCTTGTAGCATTCAAACGAGCGATCTGGAACTTTTGCTTGAGGTTCATTTTTTCGGCCTCCATAGACCAATTCCCACTTAAAAATTCTCCAATTCTTCGACTTTCATTCAAAGCATCTAAAACAACAAGAGGGGTAACACAAACATGTCCTAATTTCTGTACACAGCTCACTTGTACTAGGCCGTATACATCTTCAATAACCTCTTCTAGTAAATTTACTCTTTATTTGGTGGCAAGGATACCCCTCAGCAAATGGGAATTAAACTGTGCTTGCTCCTCTAAAATTTGCGAAGTTTGAGCCACAATATCATTAATTTCCGGGGCAGACTTGACTTGGCTGGTCATGGCTACACCTGCAGTTACTGCTGCTGTCGCTGAAATGGCAATGGCAGCCACAATAGCGGCTGTAATGCCAAAGTCCCTCTTATGGCATAACAGACTCATTATAGGGAACTGCTCTGGGTCAGCTTCCACAGGCAAGGGGACAAAGGTAGGCACTCTAACAACTACTGCTGTAGTCACCACTGATCCATTCTAACACTCTTCCAATCAACAACTGCCTAAAACTGTGCAGTTTTTACTAGAGTTAGTCAAAAGAAACATAAAAGGTGACTTCAAACACACCAAAGCTGCTGACCCTGTGTAATTGCTAACCTTGTTGTTATAAGATGTTAATTTCAATTTCATCTTTGCTCCATTACCTGACTTCACCACACCTGACACATTATAAACCTTACCTAAGGATCCTTGCAAGTTTACAAGAACAGAAACATCTGCACTGGTCCTTGCCTCATTAATCAATACCCAGGAAAAGAATGGCCATCCTTCAGTAAACCAAGTTGTGTTATCAGATTTCTCAACATTTCCCATATAGGGCTTCTAGCCAGGAGAGAATTCAAATCCTGGTCTAAGCTGTTTAATTCCCCAAGTTCTATCTTGGCAGGAAGTGAAGGTAGGAAAACTACTAATAAATGGTTGAAAATAGGGAGCAACTATAGGTCTTGTGGTATTTTGTCTGTTATTATTATTGTTATGTAATGGAGCTATCCCTTCATGAGTCAGGATCATGGTGGTCACATTCACTGCAAAGTGACTGATTCAAATTAATATTACTAGCATTATATTTTGCCCAATCCGTGGAAAGGGGCTGGGCACAAGGGACACCTAATTTACATGAGCTGGAAAATATAGTAGGGAGAACTCTGGACTGAGCATGGTAATGTCCAGGTCCGACTAATCTTCCAGAGTATCATCTTTTTTGCCTGAATCAGGGGGAAGATGGTCAGGAGTGTCCATATCAGCATCATCCTTAGAGTCGTCCTCAATGTGTCTTGTCAATCTTGATGGCACCCGGACTGGCTCCTGATTCTATGGAGAAACACATAAAGATCCCCTGGATCGAAGGATAATGCAATCCGGGTCTCGCCATTGATTAGAAAGTACATCCTTCCACATAACATTGCCATGATTGTTGGGTTCTGACGTCATATGACATTCGGAAATGGTTTCATTTTTATCATTTAAATTTAGAAAATTTATAGTGAATAAAGCAAGAGAGAGCCTTTGTTTGGGGGTGCAATTCTCTGCTATTCCCCCTTTTTGTTTTTGCAGGAAGTCCTTGAGCATACAATGCGCACGCTCTATTATCCCTTGTCCTTGTGGATTATAGGGCAGGCCTGTGGTATGTTTCAATTGCATTTTGTGACAAAATGAGGCAAAATTCTTAGATGTATAGGCTGGCCCGTTGTCTGTTTTCAGTGTATTGGGCTTGCCCCAAGCGACCCAAGCTTCAAGGCAGTAGGTAATGACATTGTGAACCCTTTCCACAGAAAGAGGTGTAGCGTGCATTACCCCAGAACATGAATCAATGGAGCCATGCACATACTGATGCTTTCCAAAGGATGAAACATGGGTAACATCCATCTGCCAAATTTCAAGTGGAAAAATGCCACTGGGATTAACCCCTATTTTCTGAGCAGGCAAGAATTGCACACAAGCAGAACAGCTTTTCACAATATTCCTAGCTATCTCCCTAGAAATTTTAAATTTAGTTCTTAAAACAGCAGATGAAACATGGTATAAGCTATGAAACTCTCACACTTGTGTTTCATAGTCCAATGCCACAAAAGTGCGCGTTGCCAGATCAACTTGTTCATTGGCTTTTGCCATAGGACCAGGTAACAAAGAGTGAGCTCAGATATGGGTAATATAAAAGGGACTGGATCGATGCAAAATCTCACCTCTTATTCCTGCTAAAAGTGAGGCTACCATAGTAGAGGGTTTAATATAGGAAACAATTTCTAAATTTTTAACAGCATTCACCACATATGGTGAATCAGATACCAAATTAAAAGACTCAGGAAAACATTTAAAAACCTCTAAAACTACTTGACATTCTACTGTTTGGGGAGCATTTGGATTGCACTCAACAGTTACAGGTGAGCCTCCTTGCACCATGTAGTCTCCTTTCCCAGTCTTAGACCCATCTGTGTAGATGGTTAAGGCATCACTCAACGGTTGCTCCCTTGTGATCCGAGGGAACACCACAGGCTGCTGAACTACGAATCTTAAAAGTTCACTCTTGGGCAAATGATTATCAATTGTACCAGAAAAGGCACAAACCAATATAGCCCATTCTGAGGTAGTGGCAGCCAATATCTCTACTTGTTCTTTTGTATAAGGGACTATAATTCAGTCAGGTGTCTTGGCAAAAGATATAATAGATTGTTTAATGCCTAATAATGCAACCTCAGCCATCATGGATGGATAGTGCGACAAGGTTCTCATCCCTGTAGATTTAGTATGAATCCACAGTAGAGGCCCTTCTTGCCAAAGAACACCAGTTGCAAAGCCTAAAGTGGGGAGAATACACATCCAAATGGGCTTGGATTCATCACAGAGTACCAACTGTGCCCTAGTAATTGCTTGCTCTACCTTTTGAAGTGCTGTCTGAGCCTCTGGGGTTAACTGGCATGGGGAATTAAGATCTGGGTTTCCCTCTAAAATATCAAATAAGGGTTTAAGCTCAAAGTGAGTTAATTTCAAATATGGCCAAATCCAATTTATATCCCCAAGCAATGTTTGAAAATCATTTAAAGTCCTTAAGCAATTGGTCCTAATTTCTACCTTTTGTGGTCTAACATGGGCATTCTGAATAATAGCTCCTAAAAATTTAAATAGCTCCTCCCTTCTGTATCTTCCCTGGAGCAATAAATAAACCTTCATCTTTTAATTCCTTGGTTAACAAACTTAATGCTAAATCTAACAATTCCATAGAAGGGGCTGCAAGCAAAATATCATCCATTTAATGTACACGGGGAAACTTACCTCTTACTGGCTGTAAAACTCTATCTACATAAAGTTGACACATTGTAGGGCTATTGGCCATACCTTGAGGAAGAAAAATCCACTGATATCGCTTATTGGGCTGTTCATGATTAATAGAGGGTAAAGTAAAAGCAAATCTTTCCTTATCCTGACTATTTAGGGGAATGGAAAAGAAACAATCTTTAACATCTACCGCTACAACAGACCAGTTCTTTGGAATAGCTGTTAAAGCTGGTAGACCCCTCTGAATGGGTCCCATGACTTGCATTTGTTGATTTATGGCATGCAGATCGTGAAGTAAGTGCCATTTTCCTGATTTCTTTCTGATAACAAATATGGGAGTATTCCAAGGACACTGTGAGGGCTCTAAGTGCCCCAGCTGCAACTGTTACTGAACCAACATAGAGGCTGCTTCCAACTTTTCTTTTGACAGAGGCCACTGAGGTACCCACAAAGGTGCAGTGATCATCCATGAGATAGGAATCATAGGCTCAGTAGCCTCTGTGAAAAACCCAAGTTTTGCCAATTGGCATTTCCTTGAGCCTCTATTGTTGCGGTAATGCCTTGTAAATTATGCCCTAACCTTTTGCTAGGAACAAACCCTGATCTAATCATGATATTTTTTGCTGCGCCAGAACAATCATTAGTAAGCTTAAGATTCCTTTGACTCTGGGTATCCCTGCCCCATAGATTGATGTGTAGTCCTTCAACTCCAAAAGGCTAAAACTTTCTCTTTTGGTCCTCTGGTTTCCAAGTCAATTCCTTAGAGCTAATTCTAGGGGCATCTGCATAACCTAAACCTTGCAAAATCTGCGAAGATGTTTGAAGTAGCCATGATTATGGCCAATCTCTAATTGTAATTATACTTCTGTCTGCTCCTGTATCTACCAAACCTTGAAATATTCTCCCTTCTATTATAAGATCAAGCATAGGGCGGTCATTAAGAGATAATGACAGAAAAGCCAAATCAATTCCAGTGGATCCAAAGCCTTTGGATCCCCATTTTTCTGAATATGCAGGGTAACTGTCGCGGAAAGAGGACAAGATTAATAATTGTGCAATGCGATCACCAGGGGTTATAGTAATTATCCCTTGAGGGGATTGACACATTACTTTGATGACTCCAGTATAATCTGGGTCAATAACTCCAGGCATAACAATGAGTTCCCGTAAGGTGGAAGAGGAGCGGCCTAACACTAGCCCAACTGTCCCTTTTGGGAGTGGCCCTTTCATGTCTGTGTCTAAGGATTGTATTCCCATGCCTGTTGTTAATACCATTCTGGAGGTTGCACGGAGGTCTAGCCCTGCAGAGCCTGATGTGGATCATTGCTGGGCCTGAGTGGTTGGAAATTCACTTCCTCGTGGGCCCCAAATATTTTTGGGCCCTGGGACCAAGGGCCCGCTACCCCGTTTTTTGGATTAACTACGTGGGCAGCAGGTTGAATGGGTTGCCCATTAATGTCCTTAACAGACCTACATTTGTTGGGCCAGTGTTTACCCTTTTTACATCTTGGACATGTCTCTGGAGTCTTCACTTCTTGAGGCGGTTTTGTCCCTGTCATGGGGGCAGCCTCTCGGCACTGTCTTTTAATATGCCTGGGCTTGCTGCACCGAAAACACACCCCACTGCTGTTAGAACCTTTATTACCGTGAGAGGCAGCCATCACAGCAGCGGCAAGTCCCGCATTTGATAAAGGTCCTCCGATTTTTCGGCATGTTTTCATCCAATATTCAAGGTCCTTTCCTTTGTGTAGAGTGATAGCCCTACGGAACTCTTTTGTACACCGCTCATAAAGTAATTACTTTACTTGTGGCAGTGCGGTTTGCACATCACCAAAAATTCCCCCGCTCCATCCATCATTCGAGCTACAAAGTCAGAAAATGGTTCAGTGCTGCCCTGTATTATTTTGGTTAGGTTCCCTGAGACCTCCTCCTTATTGGGGAAGACTTGCTAAGCCCTCATATTGATGGTGTTTATTTGATTATAAACTTCCACAGGATATGCTGTCTGATTATTTACCCATTGTCCTTGCCCTAACAGCATATCTACACTCCATGCTGGCTGCCCATTGGCAGCATTCTCCCGGGCCTTACTATGTGCCAGATCAGTCACAATTGACTTCCAGTCTAAATATTGCCCCATAGTTAAGCAGGCTCTGGCAATGTCTTGCCAATCAGTGGGTGTTAAGTCATTGCACATAAGGTGCTGCAGCAACATGATGGTATAGTTGGCAGCTACACCATCTCTTTTTGCTGCCTCTGCAAGGTCTTTAATAATCTTATGGTCAATTACTTCATAATATCAGCCACGTGTGGCTGGATCCTCAAACACAGGGAAGGCTGTGGTAACCCAGACCATGCTTCCTGGGGGATGAATGTGCATCCCATTTTGTTCCTTAAAGGAGGGGGAGCAGTAGCTCTAGCCTTTGCGGGATTGAAAGGTGGTGATCGGCCGAGCGGCGGGGGGGATCGTAGCATTCTTGCTCATAGGCTGCAGCTGCCTCCTTTAGATCTTTCTCCTCCTCAGGGTCTAGCTCATCTTGAGATATATATAAATCTTTAAATTCATCTAGGACTGGGTACAGTCCTGGCACTGGTTCTGAATTTTTCTTTTCCTTTTTCTTTTTCTTAGGCCTATCTTTTGTATTCCCTGCACCTCCATTTTCTGATGCACTATCCTGGCATATACTGAGAGCCTTATGTCCTTGCTGAATAATGTCCTCATATTTCCCATCCTTTAGGCAATAATAGATCATATGCCATAGTGGAAGGGTGCCTCAGGAAAGTGTTCCCTCAGTGTTGCATTTCTCTAGATCCCTGCCAAGTTTTTCTCACAATGGAATAGTCAAACTGCCTGACATCCCAAACCATGGAGCACTGCTTTAGATATTTTCCAGCAACCGGCTTTTGGCTCTGAGGGAAAGCTTTAGCCCTTGGCTACTCAATATAGCCTGAATAGGTTAATGGAACTCGGTATTGGTGTCAGTAGACTATTTGTTCCCCATCTTGTGCTCTGATCTATGATCTGATTATTAGATCGGACACACGTTTGATTTATTGCACGGCCAGGGAAGGCACTCCTTGCCCGGTTGGTGGCACTGCAGCCACAAGCAGGCAAGAAAAATCAGGACAACCTGGATGAAAAAAATCTGCAGCAAAGATCTCAGGCTCTAGACCTCCCAGGAGCACCTGCATATCTGGACGGACTACTCACCAATGGTCCTCTCTGTGTATCGAGTTCTGAATTGGTCTTCCCTGCAGGGCAGGAAGGTTCCCAGGTTTTGGCACCACTTGTGGCAAGCCGCTTTCTGGCCAGCAGAATGACAAGTTACCACATGCACGATTCTTCTAGGATCACACTTTATTGGAGTACAGCTCAGTTGAGATAGAATGATGGAAGAAAGACCCCTTGCCTGAAATGCAGCCTGCTTATATAGGAAAGCTGGGACGCATGTAGCTATATGATTGGTGCACAGCATAATGCCTCATTACCATATGGTTGGTGATAGGTCCAAAGTAATGCCTCATTAGCATATATCTGGTGATAGGTTGTAAGGAGTGCCAAATTAGCATAATCAGGGATCACATAGGATAGGTCACTACTCAGCACCTAATTAGCATCTGGGGAACATGATGCAATGTTCCAGCAGGTTGCGCAAGGGCCAACTGCACCCTAAAGCTAGTGAAGAAAACCATGATGAACATAGGGGCATAGGCATCTCTACAGTATGCTCACTTAATATGACTCAGCTGACACTGGTAAATCATTTAGCATTAACTTTGACCTTATTATCTACTTCAATTTTTTTGTGTAACATCCAAACCAGTTTTCATAGTGACTGTATTAATTTGCATTGCATTTTACAGCCATATATATACATATATATACATATATATGTATATAAGTTTTCCTTCTCTTGCAATTTTATCAGCATCTGTTAATATTGGTTAATTATAATTCTTAATGACTATACTATCTGGCAAAAAGGAGTCTCACCATATTTTAAATTTTCATTTCCCTCATGGCTAAGGATGGTAAATGGTTTTTAGTAGATTTATTGGTCATTTGCAATTCATCTTATGCCAATGGTCTACTCATTATATTAGGTCATTTATTAAATGTGTTGTTTGGTTTTGAAATATTAGTTTGGGGAGCCTCATGGAGTGGCATCAGGCAGTGTTTCTGTGCATGAGCTGTTACCTTGGAGCCCATTTACTGCAGAGAAGCAGTTAACTCAGTCTCAATATACAGATGAGGGAATTGGACCTGCCTCAATTGAATACAAGAGGCTGAGTTGACCCACCTTCTGACTCTTTGCCCTTTTGGGGGAGTGGATGCAGGGATGAGGTGGAGGGAGTTGAGGGAGAACTGGGAGGGATTAGGAGGAGGGATGAGAGGGTGAGCTGGCAGATACATGGAAAAAATATCTTTTAAAATATATAAAATAATATTTTAACTGGAGAAAGCCAATTTGTTTTAATTTTATCAAAGCAACTGCCCACTGTCCCACTTAAATTGAGACCTTAATAAATGATCTCAACCAGAAAAGAAAACAGAGTTATGTTTTGTATAACTGAATATGTCTGCATACCATGTGTATACATTGCCTGTGAATTGTATACACAAAAGAGGGCATAAAGTCTCATGGAAACTAAAAGTACAGATTGTGAGCTACCATGTGGGTATTAAAGACTGAAACCAGGTCCTCTGAAAGCATAGTTCATGCTCTAAACCCCAGATCCATCTCTTCAGAATCTCTCAATTTGTATGTGTGTGTTTGTGTATGTGTGTGTGTGTGTGTGTGTGTGAGAGAGAGAGAGAGAGAGAGAGAGAGAGAGAGAGAGAGAGAGAGAGAGAGAGAAACAGAGACAAAGAGAGACAGAGAGATAATTATACAGTTTAGAGAATTAGCCTCTTCCTGATGTACAGTTGGAAGTTTTCCTCCCTTACTCTCTTGCTTGCTTGCTTTGCTGTGAGGACTCTATTGTTTTTTATTTCAAGCCAGTTTTTTGGCTTTTTTACACTGAGATATTGGAGTTCTTTCCTACAAGTAATTTTCTATGGCTAAAACTTAAACTGCTTTTTCTTAAGCAGTTGCAGAATGTAATGTGTTTTATCAATTTATGATTATACTACGTAAGAGATAAATTATGGCTGAGTTTTCCAATACATGGAGACTCAGAATCTTCAACAAAATTTTTTAATGACAATAACATTTCTTTAATGTCAATTCTTGGTAATTTTCTCAAAATACAGGCAGCTCTAACACCATAAATTTATTTTGGGGTCACATGCTCCATTCTGTTGTTCTATATTTTTTGTTGTGGCAGTGACACGTGGCTTTGTTGCTGTTGCTCTTTTCTGTCAATTGAGATCAGGCTCATTGTGCATGAGAATTCTTTAGCAATTTGGAAATGCTTATGTGCTCATATGAACTTCTAATTCTATAAAGATCATCACTGGATTTTAATAATTTAAATTGTGTGTACATATTATGGACATTCGTGGGTAGGGAAAGCACAGAATGCCTTGATGACAAAAACAACTTTGAGATAGGTTTTGAAGATCTAACTCAGTTTTCCAGGCATGTGTATCATGTGCCTTTGACCTCTACTCATAAGTTAATTTTACCAGTCCAATGTCATTGGGACTTTCATGCAATGGTTCAGTTCCTGAGATGTAGAAGGGACATCTTCACAGCAAAAATCTCTGACAACCAAGTGGATTGCCCCCAAATGGCCTAAATAGCTTGAGCTATCTTTTTTCATACTTAATCATGGTTTTCTTACCAGGGTTACATCTATATTGTTGGAATATATTTTTGCCTTAATCACATATTAAGAAACACATTGTGATTAATATAAATGACCCTACTTTTCTGCTTTTTGCTTCACTAGATATATATTTTCACATGCTGCATAACCTTATTCTAGAAAGAGAGTTCTGCTGTTTTGAAGGCTATACCAAAAAACAGGCCAGACATATCCTGCTCTTGCTGCACCTATGTCAGTGGTTAGTTCTTTGGGGTTCCATAGTTAAAATTAAATGACATGAGCACAATGCTTTAAGGAAAACAATATTCAAACCCAGATAATTCTTTCATGTCTTCAAGACATATTTTTATATCATTTCTTTTATACAATAGGGTCCCATATCTTAGTTTCTTTGTAAAATGCATACTTTCACAAAGCACTTTTTCCTATCTCACTGTACCATATTTTTCCCAACAGTATAAGCTCCTATTTGTGGTAACAAATGGATCTATACATCTCACATTTTACATTGCATTATTCCTATCAAAATATAATAGATCTTATCACTGATTCTATATAAGTGGTTTCCAGGAAACATACTCTCAAAAGTTGGGACTATATGCATTCCTATGGCATTTTTCCTATTTTGTATATGCATGGCCTATTCTTCTTTCCAAACTACTTTTGACATTGTTTTTTTCTTTTTACTTATTTATTTATTTCAAAGAAGTCACACTTTCTGTCTTTGTATATCCTTATTCAAGGTCCCTTCCCACTCCCCCCACATCAGGTCATTTTTTTCTTCTCCACAACTCCCCATCCCCTCCCTGGGCAAGCAGCAGACATTCCCATGGTTTCACTGACCCAACATTTTTGACATTGTAAGTGTTGTCTTCTCATATGTACCTAACTATCTCTATTGAGTCAGAAAAGCTCACAAAATTATAAGTTGTACTTAATAATTCCAGATAAGAGATTTGAGAAGCATTAGCCACCTGCTAAATCATAGAAAAAATATTTGAAAAGGAACAGAATTTCCAGAAAAAATTACAACTGTTGCATGTATGACTGACAAAGCAAAGCTAAATATAATGAGAAAAAAATCCCAAAACTCCAATATAATGAGAGAGAACTGAGCCTACAAGCTGCAACAATTTTGTAAATTTGTGTGGTGTCCCATAGACTACTGGTACTTGTCAAGTAAGAATCCATTTCTACAGGTGCTTTGCTCAGTAGAAACCTACTAGACAGTAATATGATCTGATCTAAACTGCATGCATGTCTCTTGATATTAAAGATCTTAAAGATTACACTGTATCTTCAGATTGCTTTCGGTAATATGTAGGAAGATTCAAGTGCATCATCTTGATCTAGAGGCATGGCCTCTTGGCCAGCATAGATATGGAATTCATCTATGACCTTTGAAGCTATAGCTTGAAGCATGACTGCAAACAGCTTAGAAATAGGGGTACACATCTGCAGTGCTTTCTCTGCTTTTCAGTCACTTGGAAGGAAGACCTGTTCTGTTCAGATGAGTGGATTTCTCAAGTCTTCCTGCATTTTATTTCTGTTATAAGTTGCTATTGACCCCTTTAATAAATATTAGCCTATCAATTGCATTTTACTATTTACAAGTCATCCATCTCCCCAAAACAGAAAGTTTATAAAATAAATGTCACATACCATTAATATCCCAATTATGAACAAACTCTGGTATCTAGTGTCAATAAATAATGTCCCAATTTATTATGTCTATAAGTGCAGTATATAAAAACAAATACTGACCATATCATGGAAAAAATATATTTAAGATTCCTAAGACAGAGTATCCAAGAAACATGCAGAAATAAATTCTCCCATGAAAACTATTCTATCTTCTCTAGCTTTTCCTTCTATAGAATATTTACTTATAGACATCAAATACAAGGCCACAAAATACCTTCAAATAGTACAAACTTTTAAAAATCCAGTAAAATACTGCAGCAAATAAGTTAACATTGATAGAATTTTATAATTTATTTTTCAAGTGTATGATGGTTGCAAGATAAAAATATAAGCAGAATGTAAATGTTAGAGAAATTTACCTTTATGTTTGACATTTTCTCTTTTAATAAAAACAGATTATTTTATCATACTTAATATAATGAGTCTAATTTCTTTTTCCTTGACTCTCCCCTCTCCTTCCATTTAACTCCATTCATTTTCTGTCATTCATTAGAGAAGAATAGGCTTTTAAGATATAACAAGTAAATATAACAAAGTAAAATATATGATAACACAAAAATATTGTTGTACACAGCAATTCATCAGGCAAACGTGACAACTGTAGGCACAAAGGGCTCTGATCCAGATCTTCTGCATTATATTATAGCTTTTAGTTTTGTATTTTGATAGGAGAAACCCATTGTCTAGTAACAAGTTCTATTTCTATATATAGTGGAGAGTGAGTGAAGAATGATACCTGGCATTGATCTCTAATTTATATACAGAAATACACTACTGCATTTTTTATTTTAACACATTTGCAACAAAATTTCAAAGAATGTTATAATAAGATTAATTTCAAAATAATAAAAACCAGACATCTAAACCCACTGAAATACAGACAATAACATTTATATGAATATGCTTTCAATATAATGACAACTGATGTATCATGTCCCAACATGTAACTAAAGCTTTATTTATACTTTTTTATTGCTTAATAAGTTTTTAATTTACTGTACATCTATGCAATCATCATCTGTGTCATTATTATTAAGATACAGAGAACATTTACACTCTAGAAAGTTTCCTCATGCCTCATGTATTTGGTGATTTTTACATCATGTACTACATCAAACTCAGTTTATATACATAAAAATTTTGAAATTCATATTAACTGATAAAAACACTTTAATGATCTTTTAGTTCAGATTTATTTCTTTTTTTTGAACGAGGAAACCAAATAGCACATTAGTATTATTCTTTGTGCAGTTAACTAGGAGGCTTTAAAACCAATTTGGCATGGAAGTAACATATCAATATCCTCATGTTTGAATGCTAATTTAACTCTGAGTTTATAAAATAGATTTCATGGATTAATCATGTTGGCAGAGGATTACTTTCAAATTTACCTCATTGTGTCTTTAAACATTTCTGTGTAAAGCTGGCAATAACTGTTTGTCTTTTTTCCTCATAAAATTTAATGTTATAGCTGTCACTGTCCTTCAGTCAAGAATGACCTTGCTACTTCAATAGCTGAAGAGGTTAGGGTTAAGGTTGACAGTAAAGGTTTCTCACCATGCTTCACAGGGCTTCTCAGAAAAAGTTTCTACATGCAAACTAAGGGAAGATTTTATATTTGGGTAAAATTTCAAAAAAGTAGCCCAGGAGTATATGTAATCAGAAAGTGGTTGAATGGATATAGAAGCAGAATTTTTGTTTAACCTGGTAAATGTCAGATAGAGTAAAATAGTGAATATATAATTAGCAAATATTACTATTTCTACTATTATTAATTACTAATTAGCAAATATTACTGTTTGCTAAGAAGATATGACCTCTTTGTGAGTGTCACAGTAAGCTTTCTTTTTCTCAGCTTGCTATGGTCTCAAAGCAGTTGTCTGACATGAAAGAAATTTTTAACTTCAAACTTATTAGTGCTTTGGTGACACTGAGAAGCAACTGTGAATCTCAAATGCATTTTCAAAAATGACTTTCCAGCATCAACATGAGAGTCTCATTTATTTTTTGTAGTATCAGACCTAAGGTGTAGAGGTTAGTTTTGCAAGAGTCATGAAAACTCTATGATTCATTAGAAAGAAATATATGGTAGTGTGATTGCAAGGGGGAAGGAAAAGATTTCAAGACGGGATAGATAATCATCACATAAATGAAGAAAGAAGATGTAGATTGACAAAAAGTTGATATAAACATAGGTATAAAGAAAAAATGATTTCTATATTAACAGTTCTCCATGAATATGGAACCAATATTATTTTGTTTGTAAAGAGATGTTTAAATAAAATTCATCCAACTTTTTGGAGAAAGTGAGGAGGTAGCTATGACTGTAGAAGACAATGCAGAAGGGAAGATTGGAAAAGCTGAGAGAATAAGGTAAGTATGATTAATACAGAGACTAAGTGTGTAAATTACAACTGAGTACTTTGAAGTGATATAGCATCACAATGTGAACATAATCAAATTTATAGCAGTGGACAGATCTGGGCTTCAGTAACAGAACAGTGATAATAGATTAAGCAATAAAGGCATCTTCCTCAAAATTTTGAATCTTTCAAATCATAGAAATTGTACAAAAATTAAGAATGATATTTTGAATGCAACATACATTTTAAATTTTGATTACATTTTTCTTAGAAGTATAAAACCATCTTTAAAATTAATTAATTTACTTTTGTGCATCTAAATAAATATTTAAATTGTATAATTTTACACTTTATAAATATTGAAATACAGCAAATTTTCCATGAAATCCCACACCTAAACAAGAGAAACTGTTGTGAAATTAATAACTTTTGAAAGAAGGAGATCCAGCTTTCTTTGCGAATGTATCCTCTGATAATTTCAACATTCTCCAGTCGATGATCACACAAGAACACATGGCAATGATAAGTGGACTAGATATATCTAAAAGGAAATGTTGCAAAGTTGGGTGAGTAGAGAATAAAGTGTGGACAAGAGAAGAATTGGGATATGTGCAAATGATCAAAACATACTGACTTTAAAAAATATACTAGTATAAGAAGTAGAAAATAATTAATGTCATTGAAGTCCTCATCTTTAAAGCTGTCATCTTTAATATATTTATGAAAAAATAATTTTAAGAAGTAGAGACTGACACAGCAGTGAGACCCAATAGAGAAATCTCGTGTATGGGGAGCAGTAGTCAGATAAAAATTTTTAATACCTAGATCATGGTACACTATGAGTAAAAGCAAATCACAAAACAGAAAAAAGTTAGATACATAATTTTTATTAATCTGTGTATACATACAAGCATGCATTTACTTGCTTTATTATTTCTACCAGAGGAAAATAAGATTACCCTTAATAACAAAAAATTTAGCTTTTAATATTTTTTATTTTAAAGTATGGAGAAACAGAAATTAAATTTTGTGTTGAGTCATTAATTTATGTACAAAGCATTTAAAATTTCCTCTTTTCTTACCTATCTCAGATGCACATAGGCAAACTACAGCTGTCAATAAACTGAGAGTAAATCAGAACTGATGAAATTTCATGCTCATTAGAGTAAAAATTCAAAAGTAAAAAACATATAATGTTGTAGTTTAGACAAAAGTTTCTGGACCAGCCTATCCACAAGGTCCACATCTGCAGTCATACAAAAACTTAGTCCTCAATAATCACATAAAGGTTTATATTAATTACTACCTGTTTGGCTTAAGGTTCAGGCTCATTGCCACGTCTTATTTTAATTCATTGCCACATGTCTTTTTGGCTTTACCTGTACTTTTACATCTTGCTTTTGGAGTGGCTGGATCATGTCTCGTCTTGCCTCTACCTTTCTTCATTTTATATCTTTGCTCAGATTTCTCACCACCACTAAGCTGCCTTGCCATAAGCCAAAACAACTTCTTTATTAATCAATAATGAAGCATATTCACAGCATAAAAATGATATTACACATCATCCTAGCTCATATAAAGTGTTAGAATTAGATATATAGCATCAAAAAGAAATTAGTAACAGAAAATAGAAATTATGATAGTGAAAGATACATATGTTCCCATTTTTAAGGCAAAAGATTCAAACTTTCCATAATGAATTTACAGTACAAGATAGACTTTAAACTAAAATCAATAAAAAGAGACCAGAAAGGTCACTACTTATTCATCTCAAGAAAAATTCACCAAGACAAAAATCTTTCATTTTTTTTTAAAGAAAAAACTTTATTTATTTGCTTTTGTTTTTGCCTGGAACTGGAACTACAGACAGTTGTTAGCTGCCATGTGGTTGCTGGGAATCGAACCCGGGTCCTCTGGAAGAGCAGATGGTGCTCTTAACCGCTGAGCCATCTCTACAGCCCCAAGACAAAATCTCAGTCCTGAATATCTATGCCCCTAACACAAGGGCAACTGCACTTTTAGCTTAACCTGCCATACTAATTATGGGAGACATCAGTACCCCACTTTCACTTTTGGATAGGTCAACCAGACAGAAACTCAACAGAGAAATAAGGGATCTAGCACAAGTTATGACCCAAAAAGTCTTAGTAAATATATATAGAACCCTCCACCCAAACAAAAAGAAATATACATATTTTTAGCACCTCATTGAACATTCTCTAAAATTGACAAAATACTAGGTCATAAAGCAAATATCAACAGGTACCAAAAAATGTGTATAACTTCTTGTACTATTTCAGTTTACCAGGGTCTAAAATTAGAGTTCAACAACATCAAGAATTTCAGAAAGCTTACCAACTCATGGAAAGAAAACATCACTCAATTGAACTACCTCTGGGTCAAGGAAGAAATTAAGAAAGAAATCAAAAACTTCCTAGAATTTAACGAAAATGAATCAACGACATACCCAAACTTATGGGATACAATGAAAGCAGTCTTAAGGGGAAAATTCATAGCACTAGATGCAAACATGAAAAGCACTACAGAAATCACACACAAGAGAACTATCAACACAGCTGACGGACTTAGAACAATTAGAAGCAAACTCACCTAGAAGGAATAGATGGCAGGAAATAATCAAATTTAGAGCTGAAATCAACACAATTGAAACAAAAAGAACAATACAAAAAAATCAATGAAATAAAGAGTTTCTTCTTTGAGAAAGACAACAAGATAGATAAGCCCTTATCCAAACTAACCAAAAAGCAGAGAAACAGAGAATCCAAATCAACAAAATCAGAAATGAAATGGGGGACATAACAACAGACCCCCATGAAATCCAGAGAATATCAGGTTATATTTTGAAATCCTATACTCCACAAAAATGGAAAACCAAGAAGAAATGGACAGTCTTCTGGACAGGTACCAGTTACCAAAATTAAAGTACACAAAGAGATATTACTTGTTATTATAATATTATTTTGAAGAAATATTAAAGCAAATATTTTTATAAATATTAAAGGTTTTGGAAGCTTGTCATATGCAATAATAGATTTTGTAATAAACTTTTCTAGTAAAATAAAAAAATAAAAATAAAATAATTAGACAAAAACATTACTTATAATACATAAATTTGGGAAAAAAATTGTGCTCAGAAAAAAAAGCAGTTTCCAAGTCTGCCTTACCAGACAAAGGAGAATTGTCAAAAGTAGAAAGATACATTTGTCCAAATCAATATGAAAATGTGCCATTCAGAAGCACCATTACTTTCTCACGATTCCTCTATAATTCAATGTAGCTAATGGGTACCTCTGCATTTTGTTGGGCAGTATAGAAGCAAGAATTCACCTTCATGCCAGATCAACCTTTTAAGTCACTGCTGAATCATAAAGGTCTCATCAGATGATGATAAATCCCAGGACAATTTGCCATCCTAACATTTATGGAGCATAGTTATTTTCCTCTTGATTTCCTTCTGATATTGCTTTTTATACTTGTGTGTTCCTTCTCTGTCATGGAGCTTTTTAGACTCTGAGTTTCCCATAGGATACAAGAATCTAAGTAAAACAATTTTGAAGTAATAATAACTGACTATATGTGTGACCAGAGAGCAATCATGAGCACAAGGGTAGGTTTTAGACTCGTAAATGATACTGTGACACCTTGTCATTGCTCAAGTTTTTGAAAATGGTTATCTGTAAATTACCAACCTTACATATAAATGCTATATTTCTGACTCAACCTAAAAAACTATTGCTTTGGAGGGAAAAATGGCTAGACTGGCTCATGGACAGAACAAAACCTGAAAATGGCAGGTCTCAGAGTGGTAATTTCAACTCCTCTTTGCTGTGTGGCTGCCTCATGACCTCATGCCAAGTCTAGCCTTCCTGCCCATTAATTTGTCCATTTCCAATCAAAGCTAGCACCAGCATACTAAGTACATAAGACTGTTCTGTGGAGATGTTAATAAAAGCACACTTTTCAAAAAACCCAGCAGAAATGTTAAATAGAGTAAAAGATATCTCATTTTCAACACATTTATGGGAGTTTTTTGTGTGGCATCTGCTTTAACAATGAGAGCATTTTGGAGCTTTGGCAACCTTTGCAAATACCAAAGAGGCTATCTTTTAATGACATATATTCAAAGGCCATTTGCATGTGTCTTTTCTCCACACAGAAGAAAATCAATCAATGTGTATGGCAGTGATATTCATATATAAATGTCTTTATAGTTCACAGTTAAGCTAAAGGATACAAAATAGTAGCTTGTTAGCTTGTGAGTAAAAACACGTAAGCTTCAATATCTAAATTTTCAGGCATTTGGCCTTTAAGAAGATTGCAAATAATTATGCCAATATCAAATTAATGAAGCAAATATACAAAGTAATTAGGACTTTGGGAAAATCTGAAATTTATTTTAGGTAAAAATAGGCATTGTACTTGGAGATAAATTATTTTATAAGAACTGGGTCTCAATCAGATTGTACATATTAATATAAAACTTCCATATCATACATTAATTTAAAATCAACCTATATCTGTCAAAATTTCATTTCTTCCTACATTGTGCATATGTATTGTTCCTAAACTCCAATAGTATTACAACCTAGAACAAAACTTGAAGTAAATTACATATATATATATATATAAATGATAGGATTCATATATATTCACATATATGCATATATGTCTCTCGTCATACAGTATTTGTTTTAAGTATTTTGGATTTCATGATATTAATGAAGATAAGCTATAAGCTGGACACTAATTAATTAAAGTCAAGTCTTGAATTTTAAAATTTAATTTCTCCTTGATTTTGTTGTATATACCCTGTTACAAATACCATTGCTGCAATCATATTTTTATGTGGAGGAAAGCACTTATTTCTAAGAAACTTGAAACAATAGAGAAAGAAAATGGAGTTAAAGGCAAAACTAAATCTGAATTCCAAGATTTCAGCAACTGAAACTACATTATTACATATATAACAGAAAGATATAATACATGCTAGAGTGAAAATTCTAAAAATTTGCAATTTACATGTGTTTCAGAGATCAAACATTAGTGATTATTACATGTATGTATTGTACAAATATTTCTGTCTTTGACTTGTCTCCTAGTATGTTTAATGTTTCTCTATTTATATAAGTGTATGAAAGCATTTAAGTCTTTAAAACTGTTTTCCAGTTTTTAAGTGCTGGTATCATATGCATCACATAAAATCATTAAATAGAAGGCTTAATGTAGATGTATATTCCTAATATTCTGCAATCATCACTCTCATTTTATTCTATGCTTTTTTAATTCTAGAATTGACACTAATTACTAATTTTACAATAATGCCAACACTTCTGGCATCCCTCATACAATTTTCTGTCTTTATCAATTGTAGATTTCCAAGAATCATTTATAAAAAATGCCAAGCATTTTATAACTGACTTAATTGATTAATATAATATCTTTAGTTTCATCCCTATTGTCACACAAATAAAAGTAACCTTCATTTTAAAGCTGAATTCTATTCCATTGCAGGTATATATCATATTTTGCTTTAATAGCTATCCTTGTGGACAATAGTGTTTCTACCTTTAAACGCTTATACATGATAACATTCACAGTGACTCTTCTCTTAATTTTAATATTCATATCTGACTCCCTAAGAGTTAAGGAATACTCTCACACTGTTGACTAAAATAATTGTATCATGCTAAAATAATTCCACAGAGTTTGGTGCAAATTTATAAATTGAAGCTAATTTGTACTTTCTGTGTTTGCTTTGTTTTGAGACAGAGTCCACAGTTCAGTCCTGGCTATACTGGAACTCTCAATAAAGATTAAGATACCCTTGTAATCATAAGGAGCTACTTATCTCTGCTGCCCATGTTCTGGAGTTTAAGGTTCACCATCCTTGTTTGTTTATATGATAATACATACATTCACTTATACATACATGCTTATAAAAATGTACAGAATGATAATTTATTATAGCTCAGATATCTACTTTCTCATTTTACTACTCACAAGTGACATTGTTTGTCTATTATTTAAAAGTGAGAATTTAAGCTAAGAAAATGATCAAGTGCAGTCTTATTTTAATAACTTGATTATTTTAATAACTTGATTATTGATTCAAAATTCTATTACACTTTTGAATCTACTCCTGCTTTGTTCTTTTTCTATCTTATTCTGCTTCACCAATTCTAGAAATCTTAGTCAACATTGGACAAAATAAAAAGTAAAATCTTTATGTTGGAAGAAAAATCTTGCCAAGCTGGGACATGATTAGAGTTAGGGTTAGGGTTAGGGTTAGGGTTAGCGTTAGGGTTAGGGTTAGAAATGCCTGGCCTGTAGGACAAAGATGGGTGCTCTAGAATTGCAGAGGAGCCTTGGGTGAGGGTGACTGTCCAAGGCAGCCATATTTTTTATTTTTCATATTATTTGGAAGTCACTTGCTTGTACTTCCTGTTTACTTAGTTAAGGTTATTTCCTTCTTGGTTCTTTGAGAGAGTTGAAAATTAGATAGTTATAATTTTCTTTTCATTTATTTTATATTTATTACTTTACATCATGTTCCCCATCAAAATCAGTTATCAGACCTCTCAGATTCATACCCACTCTTATGATCTTCCCATTTACAAAAACACCCATTCATGCTGCTCATTTACTTACTGGAGCCTAATTAAACTCCCTTATACTTTTCTAGTGACAGTTTTAGAATAAAAATATCACTAAGGAGACAAAATATTTAAATTTAAGAGATATCAAAAGATATTTTTTAGCTTGTAATACAAGTTATAGAGAAAGTAATTTAGGTACATTTCTTTGGACTCACCAAACAGGATAAATAATAAAATATTTTCTTTGAATTTGTCAAATATAAATGGACTGGACATTGCTGATGTAAGTATTGCTTTTATATATTATTGTTATTGTACCTATTGTATATAGTTTTTCTTATGTTAGTTATAACTTACTTTTTTTATTTTTGACAAAAATGGGAATATGTGACCGTGTATTAAATAAATGTAGCCTGAAATATTAGAGATAAAACCACAGAGCCAGGCATAAAGGTCAGTTAGACAAGCTGAGTACAGTAAGTCTAACAGATGGAGAATTAAAGGAGAGAGAGGCCTGCGGAGTTGTCTGGGTGAGGAGTGACTGTAGTTTATCCCTCTGATATTTGAATTTTTCCCTAACATATGGCTCTGTGTTATTTTTTTTAATTCATAAAATAAGAATAAAATAAGAAAAAAACACTAAAACAGAAAGAGATTTTCAGCTATGAGAGGTAGTTGAAATATAGAATTAAAACCAGTTTAGCTATAAGTTTAAGATGTACCAGACTGAATGGACTCATCTTGGGACCCCTTGCCTTCTCTAGGGAGTGAACAGGGAGGGGAGGAAAGAGTAGAGAGGCTTTGGGCAGACTTAGAAACAGAGCAAGAGAGGGGAAAATTAATATAAAAATGAAAAATGTAAGAGATGATAGGAATCTGCTATTAATTTGGCAGAAATGAGCTATTATTACTAAATATTCAAGAACACATATTGAATCTACTTCAAATGGGTTAGTTACTAGAAACATAGACCATACATTTTAGTAATTTTGCCTGAGGAATGTAGAGGTAAGTATTCACAATTCAATAAAGTAAAGTAAACTTTTGATGTTTCATGAGATTACCAGAAGAATAAAGTTGACTTTATTATATATGATAAGTTGAGAACCAAAATAGTTGTTAATCTATGTTGTCTTGAAAATTTCAAATACATTTTAATGACCTCAATATAATTTTTGTTTCTTTCTAATTTCTTCATGAAAATTATTCTCTAGTGTCCCTGAGTGTGCACACATGTTATCTCTTTTATTCATTTGAAAAGGAACTATTACTTTATCTTTCTTCACTCAATATAAATGAAAAATAAGAAAATTTCAACCACCTATATGTTAACTCTGTGAATTTAGGTAAGATACTGCTTTTGCTTCATAAATCAGATCAAATTATTTAATTAAAAATTTTAAATTCCAGGATAATAATTTTTTCTGATTTTTTATATATTCAGTCACTTTGTTCTGAATAAAGAATTATTGTGAAAGCATAATTACACACATTTTGAAAGTATAAGCAAATATGTATTAATCATGTTATCTTTATACTTTTGGATTATGCAAATGAAAATTGATGTCAGATAATTTTTCTAGAAACTATTTCAAGACACAGACATAAATGGCATCAGGATACAGGCATATAGTACAAATGAGTATGCATTGTTAGTATAAATGTGTTTATAATAATGCATGTAATGTTCTTGAAGAAGACTGACCAGGGAAGGCTTAAAATGGAGGATTAATGCATGTGTTGCTGCTGATAATATTTGGGAGGCTGTAGTAGAAAGATCAGCTGGAGATCTCAAGAATATACTAAGTTTGAAGCAAGTCTGGATATTGAGCACCCCAACATGAAAAGCAAGCAAAAAATATATGCAGCTTGGGAAAACATATACTTAGAATATTAATATATTATTTTCAATCAGCATTTTCTAAGCATTTTAGCAATATGATTAATAATTTTATGTATATTAAAAATAATTGTACATACATCTGACAAAAATGGAAATGAATATTATAATTATTGAATAAAAGTTGCTTTGTGGTTAAAACTTCAAGATGAACAGTTAATTCAACTTGTTTTTCATTGAGAAACATTTAAAAATGTTCTTGTAATTTTCTAAATGTAAAATGAAATATCAACTAAAAATCATAAATATGTTGGAGTTCATGCTTACAATAATGTATAATTTAAGGAAGTCTAAGTTAATAAAGCAGCTTTCAGTTTTTGTTTTTATTTAGACTGAATTTTCTAAGAAATATTTTTTGCTAACAGAAAACATTTTCAACTCTATTGCAAAATAATACTCATAATACTCATAAAATCTTTGGTATAAATGCAATTTATAATCACATATCTTTACTTCAAAAAGTATGCACAAAGTAGCTTGAAAATATTGACTAAAATATCAAAAGTGTCTTCATTTACCACATAGGTTATTGTTTTCTAACTTATTTCTGACAAATTATGTCATCTTGACAATCCGGTTAGCATCAATGACTTACAGGTCTCTGAACCCTGCATTTAACACAGTCAGTCTCCACACTTCAGATTGCTACACTCCATTATCATGTTTCTGTATGTCAGATGTGTTTGAAGGATATCATTTCCTTGAAGTGTAAATTCCTCTATTTGTCTATGAGTGTCAGTGTCAAAATATGTGATCTTTGATCACTAATCTAATCCATTATGAAGCTGTAAACAGACAAAAACAATGTCAGAATTTGACTTTGATTGATATGAATTTAGAATTCAGAAATTGCTTATATTCTGTGTCATCTGGGATCAAACTAAACTAGTTTTACAGAATATAAATGGTAATGCTCAAATATTTTCAATAACATGGCATTCAGAGAGTTTTTAAATACAAGTTCCAGAAATATTACTTTGCAAAGACAGATTAAATAATAAACATTGTGTCTCTTATTGACTCTTCAATGTATAGTAAAATTTTACATAACATACACACTTAAAAGTTTAGATGAATAGCTTCTAGACAAACATTAAAATTCTAGACACTCTTGCCTTTATCAATCTAAAGTAATAAATAATTTTAAATTAAGTAGATATCTCTGATAATATTCTCTGCTCAAATTTTAACCGTTGAGAGGCACTGACTAGAAATTGTGCCACAGCAAATCAAAGAAGCTAAATGCATATCTATGGCAAGCACTTAACTTACATGTAATGATAAACTAACAGATAGAAATACAAATTAATGATAAAAATGTAACAAATCATGTCAAAATATGTAATAATCTTTTTTTATTTGTAACTAATAGTTTTTTTTTTTACAAACTTATTAGATATTTTTTATTTGCTGATAAGTTGGGTTCCTTGGAGCCCACTCCTTCAGAGGAACACTTGAACCAGTCTTGCTGTTAGGATGAGGAAATCGGATTTGCCTGGAGTGGATTGCTGAACTAAGCCACCTTGGGACCTCCTGTCCTTCCAGGGGAGGAGATGAGAAAGGGAGAAGAGAGAGTGATGAGGATGGGTTGGGAGGGGGAAGGGAGTTTGAACAAGGGGACACATGGATAAAAACTGAGATTTTCTCCAGAAATAAAAAATAAGAAATGAGGGAAGGTCACATGAAAAGGAGTGACAAATTTATTGCAAAAAACAAAGAGCAAGTAAAACTCAGGTGAGACAAAATTTGTGGTGGCATGATTACACAGTATACTCACATTTAACAAACTCACAAAATGGCAGTTATGAGTATTTTCAGATAAATAAAATACCCATGTATAGGCACATCTTTTATATTTGACTGTGAGTGAATAGTATGACTAGACAACTTGCTATATATGTGTAATCACAGTTTTTCATATGTAAATATATATACTTCCTTAAACACAATAAAAACTTATTAAATTTATGAAGATATTTTCAAAAAGAAAAGAATAAAGTCTCTGAAGCCTACACAATATAGGTAAAAATGAAAAATTCCTTCCCAAGCAGAAATCATTAAATTATTTTATTACAGTGACATTTTAAACATAAACATGAAGACTCCTCAAATTATATGAATTTATTAATAAAACTTCTTTTTTATTACTATTAAAATCTTTAATAAATTTTGACTAAGAACATATATGCCCTTCTTCCACCAGCAATACGTTAAAAAAGAAAAATAAAACTAACCAATTTTCCTCATTCAAAGGATGAATGACTGATTTATATATAAAGGTGTTGTTAACAAAAATCTGATGTGGAAAAAGTAGGTAGGAATATACCTTGAAAAGACTCATCATTTTTTGAAATACCAAAAATAAGTAGGTACCTTAGGCCAGAGTATGTGGGATATCCTAACTCCTAAGTGAAGATGCCACTTCATAGTCTTTACATTGATAATAAGTTTTTATAAACAGAAGTCATCATTGAATAACCAAAAATACTGTAATGCCATGGTTTAATGGGACAAAATACAAAATCAGTCTACATATTCAAATACTGGAACATTATATATTAAAAATATTTTTTAAAATAAAATACACTGGACATAAATTAATTTTCTAATTTAGAAAGACAATTTAAACTAATAAGACCTAAAGTGTAATTTGTATTAATAATATAATAAAACATTTAGTTATCATTGCATCAACTAATTTGAATTCATAACCTAAAACTCAAAATTTAAGTTACATAATTAGCTTATATATGCATATATATAGAAATAGATAGATAAATACATAGATACATAGAGAAATACATAAATAGATACATAGATAGATAGGCAAACATATCTATCCTTCTCCTGATGATTACTCTGTGGATGTTTTTGATTCAGTGAGCTCCCCAGAGTTCCAACCAGCCACATCTGAGGGCTGCCTCCTCATAATCCCTATTCCTTTGCTCATATGGACTCTGTGCTCTCTCTCTCTCTCTCTCTCTCTCTCTCTCTCTCTCTCTCTCTCTCTCTCTCTTTTTAATTGGACCAGTCGTTCAAACTAGTGCTTAGCTATAGATCTCTATGTTTGTCACTATTTATTGCTGGATCTAGGTTCTATAATCTATAATTCTTTTGATTATAGAGGAAGTTCTATTTAAGCACCCCTTCCATTACTGGTTGGAGTCATAGCTAGGGACATCATGTGAGTTCTGGGAGGTTTCCCTAGAACCCAGCCTTTTTATAAGCCCACATTGGCTTGCAATATCAAGATATTCATTGTTTTCTTCTACCTCTTTGTTGCTCCTCTCTTTCAGCCATCTAATTTTCTTATGATTTTCCCCCACCTCTTCTTGGTCACTACCCATTATGATCCTGAATTTGCTAAGGAGATTTTCTCTTTGTAGAGGGATTCCTGGATTTTTCTTTTAAGTTCCTTTTTAAATCATGCTTTTCACAAATTGTGATTTGAAGCTTGGGTATTTTTTGCTTTTGTCTAAAATCCACTTATGAGTGAGTACCTCCCATGGATATCTTTCAGCACTTGTGACAACTTGCTCAGGTGGATATTCTCCATGTCCATGTATTTGCCTTCAAATTTTAGAATGTCTTTTTTTTTAACTGCTGAGTAATATTTGTTGCAGAATGTTTTCTCGGAGCCCATTTGGGCCTGGAGGTTTGGAATCTGGCCTGTGGCAGCTTTTGTCCCCCAAAGAAATGAATTACACGCTTATATACTTTATACTGTTTGGCCCATGTCTCATGCACATTGCTAACAAGCTCTTTCATCATAATTCAATGCATTTCCATTAATCTATCTACCATGTGGCCCAGCCCGTGGCTCACCAGTATTTTTTACATGTCTGTCTTCTTCGGGGTTCAGATGGAGACTGACTAACTCCGCCCTTCTCCTACCTGCCTGTCCTGATTCTCCACCCACTTCTACGGTGCTCTACATAGGCCATACCAGTTTCTTTATTTACATCATACAGAGAAAATTTACACCACAAATATTCCCTCTTTTTTCCTACTTCTTTAATGGAATTTTTTATATCTCCTTTTAAGGCTTCTATAATCATCATAAAGTTGTTTTTAAGGTCATTGCAGTCTGCTTCCTCTTCATTGCCATGCTGAGGTCTTGATGTTGTAGAACTTCTAGCTTCTTTTGGTTTTGTCTTGTTGTTTTTTATATTGTTATATGTATTCTTACACTGGCATCTGCCTGTTTCTTCCTACGTTCACATTTTGTCAGTTCTTATTAATCTCTTAGTCATCTGTGGAACATGAAACTCTCCAGTTTTTGTGGAGGTTGCTGGGATTGTTTTGTGGTGATTCTCTTTAAGGTTGGGGCAGAATTTGACTGTGGGTTTTTTCACAGGCTGGGTTTTGCTAGGTTTTGGTCTTGCAGTGTCTCACCCTGATGGCTTTGGTTTAGCTCAGAGTTGCTTGTGGGTGGGATTGCAGAGGCTGTTTCCATGGACAGGGCTTCAGAGACAAATGGTCTTCACTTGGGCTGGGAATAAGGGTTGTCAGTCACCTCTTTGTTGGCTGTGGTCCTCCAGATTTCATGGTTGTCTATGTGGTTGCTGTGTCTAGTTGAATATTTTATATTTTTTTCTAATTTTGTTTTTCTAATATAAGTTTTATGAGTTTCTATTTGTTTCTGTTTATTGTGGTTTTCTTCTTTTTTCTCCTTTTTTTTATTAATTTTAATTTGTTTGTGTTCCAAAGAGGAGACAATAAGTGCTCAGTTGGCTTCCTGGAGAGGCGGGACAGCGATAAAGGAGATATAAAAAGGGGAGTACTAGTTAGAATATATTACATGGAAAGAGTATTTTCAATTAAAAAAATAAAGATGTAGGACAAACATCTGGTATATAAACAACCACTTTCTGAATGTATAAAAGGCCACCTCCATAGGAGGAAACTCAAGCTTGAAAGTGTATATGTCACTAGAAACATTCCTCAAAGCAAACAGGGGAGCTCATTACTATTATTTTGCTCAACAGACATAGTAATAAATCACTTTAATATATTTCTCTATCAACAGTTTAATTTATCTCTCAGTCTTTCTTTCTTTGGTAGACCAAAGTTAATACAAACTTGTCACTAGTCAAAATTAAGATAATAAGCAAAACATGTCTATGGCTAGTGTGTGATGTTTGTGTGTGAGAGAATTAACTGCTACTTATCTTGTTGAAATTGCTCCTTTATTATATTCCAATTTATAATTCAGGCATGAGAAGAATTTTGCCTATAATGGGGTGTCTTGGTGTAGCACATCTTATTTTAATTATTAGTCATTTTGGAATGAAAGCTTTTCTTTCAATTTCCTGATGGTAAAAGGATCGAACTCACCCAAGACAGTTAATATCTGGCCTCCACACATGTATTTCTGAGTGAAGGCATTACCAATCATTAATGAAAACACACATGCGTCTCTGCCCGATCGCTGCCTTCATGGACACAAGTCGCATGCAGCCCATCAAGCTGACTAGGGTAACCAAAGTGCTGGGCAGGACAGGTTCGCAGGGACAAGTGCACGCAGGTGAGCGTAGAATTGATGGATGACACTAGCTGCTCTATCATCAGAAACGTCAAAGGCCCCGTCTGAGAGGGTGATGTGCTCACCCTGTTGGAGTCAGAAAATGAGGCTTGGAGATTGTGCTAGCCTTGCTGCTGGTTCTGGATATCCACCACTTGGCCCATGATGACCCACAATTAAATAAAGTGTTTCTATTGTTTCAAAAAAAAAAAAACAACAAAAAAGAAAACACACATGCACAAGCATACAATTGCACAAAAGTCCACATGAGCAAACACATCTATAAATTCACACACATACACGTGCACATACACTAAGCATACACAAATGCACGTATGCACACAAATGTTTATACATGCACACTAAGTGAATGTACGAAGTAGGCTTTTGTTGTGTTGTTTACAGAAACTTTTTGTTTTATGATAATGTTTAGAAAAAGAAAACCTTTTTCCAGATTTGTATTTAGTGTTAGCATTCATTTTTGCTAAATTGATTTGGTCTTTTACTTGTCAGTCAACAGAATCCTTCCTAAAATTATGGGGTCAGGAAAATGAAACTATTTAGAAGCCAAGTGACTTTGTAAGAAGCTTGTAAAATTTATTACTGAAATACTTTTATCTTTTTATTCAGATTTGAGGATTCAAAGGTGTCTTGTTTTTCTAACCTGGCATAGTAACAGGTCTTTGTACTTTATTCCTCATATTCTGCCTAAAAACTGCAAATATTTTCCTATACCAGAACTCACCATTCATGTTCAGTACTCTAATAAAGGCAGAAAATAAATACTAACAAATAGGATGATTGCAATTCTTCCCACCCCTTTCCATACAGCTAAAGTTTGTCCAGGCCCCATATTGCCTTCCAAGTTGTCAGTCATGAAAATTTTACACACCAAGCTGTCCACTTAAATGAGAACTTTAGGGATTTTTCAGTTGCTAATGATAATTTATTTTCAATTTGTCAATAAGCTGCTCAGCTAATTACATATTCCTGTGTCTGGCTGTGTGGCAAGTAATAGATAAAACTGAATATTTTCCCCAAACTGACAGATCTGCTCAAGTGATGGTTGCTCAGTAGGAGTAAAGAACAAGCCTAGAATTTCAAAATATTTGTGTGTTGGCATGTATCAGGCATTAGCAAGGTCAGTTGCACTCATGACACCAGTATTTTCATTAGCTCCCTACTGTAAATATAGACAGAAGGCCTAAAAGGGAATGAAGCCTGAAATGTCAACTTGCTTGCCTTATTCAGTTAACCATCTCAGATATATGTAGTTTAGACAGAAAGTTAATGTCTTCAGATGAGGACCTTAGTGAAACATTTTGATTTTATTGGGTAGAGCAGACTACAGTATTAATTCTGCTTTAAGGAAGTGGAAATAGAAACTGACAACATGACTTTTTTTAACATTGCATATTCTTATACTAATACTGAATTGTTGTTTTATTTCTTTAATTCTCCAGAAGCTCACACATATGTAAATATATATTAATCATATTTAACCATCTTTCTACCTTTATATCCAGGATTTTACTGAATGATATCACCATGTCCCATTTTCAGCATCAAGATCTTAAAAATATTCAATAATTCAAATACATTTTCAAAATACACATTGCCATTCTTTGCAACATCAAAATTAGACCATAAATACAGAGCCCAAATGTTAGCATAGGAAGTATGAACATGGACTATTTGCAACATCAGAATTAGACCATAAATACAGAGCCCAAATGTTAGCATAGGAAGTATGAACATGGACTATAAGCATGATTTCATAATTGGGGAAAAGGAAAGTTGGCTCTGTATTATTTCTTCCCATTCTTCAGAAAAAGTATAATATTTTATTTCTGTTTTAGGGTATACATTGTAATTATATTGAATAGTTTTTGATTTTTGCATAGTTTGATAATTTTTGAAGAAAGGTACATGCTTCTTTGAAAGAACTATAATTTGTAGCTCTGTATTTTGATATATATATATATATATATATATATATATATATATATATATATAATGCCTATAGATTCTTTTGTGGCAGTTATTACCACAACACATATTACATATCTTATTTTTTGAGTGTCTTTAGTGGCAGTTGTAAAAGCAAATAAATATTTTTCTTTAGCTATTCATGTCTTAGTGGAGGATATGTGAGTCCCATGATACATAAACTTTTTTAAGAAAAAAGACAGATGTGATACAATGGTTGTCATGATTACATAAAATAGATAATGATCTTTATAAAAAATGAATGTATTTGTAGAAATTATTTTCTGTTCTTTATTAAAACATAGAAAAGTTATGATTACACCTAACAAGCTCTTGCTTTAACTTTTCAATGAAAAAATTCTGTAGATCAATAAATATATGACCAAAATTTGACAGGAAATTTTTGCATATTATTTTTTTACTTTAGCAATCTTTTTACAAAGAATTTGAATAATTTCTTAGAGGATTATTATGAGTACATAGAATTGTTCCTTGGATAGTTTTATGTCAATTTGACATAAGCTGGAATTATTTGGGAAGAAGGCCTCTCCATTAAAAAAAAAAAAAAAAAAAAATACTTCCATAGGGTTTGTTTGCAGGAAAGTTGTAGTATGCATTTGTTATTTAATTTATAAAGGACCAGTACACTGTGGGTGGAGCCGTACATTGTCATATGGTCCTGAATGATATAAAAAATCAGGAGGAGAAAGCTATAGGAAGCAAGCCAGTATTAAGTGTCCCTGAATGGCTTCTACCACAGTTTTCATCTCCAGATTTCTCTCTTCTTTGAATTTCTGCCATGACTTTCATCAGTGATGAACTATTACATACTAGTGTAAGCAAACTACACCCTTTTCTCCCAAGTTACCTTTTTGATCACAGTGTTTTATAAGAATAATATAATTCTAAGATGCAGTGTTGATAAAACCCTAAATTTAAACTCAATTCTGGATATAGTAATTGCCTGATTTTCTTCCAGTAAGACCAATAACAAAACATTAAAATAACTATAACCATGATCTTAAAACCCAAATGTATATTTGCTATTTTATACATACAGAAATCAAGAAAATTCCATCACATTTTTTTGAAAATTTTGAATATTTTTTTCTTATTTTAGTGGTATCAATATCTATGTAATAAATAATTTATTATTTTGGTGAATAAAATATGTACTTTTATGTTCTTACAGTTATGCTTAGATATAACTTTTAAAGCCTTTTAAAGAAAACATTCAGGTTTCTCATGAATTATTCTGAACTATATAATTCAGGAAACCTTATAATGAGAAGAACTTTGTGTTAGCCCATTAAGATTTACAGTCATGCATTCTGGGTTTGGTAACATCCTTTTGGTTCATTGGCTTTGAGTTCTAAGTGAAAATATGTGACTGCTCAACTGCTCATTACTATTAAATGTCATGAAGTCTGAATATTTATGCCACTCTCTTTAAAATGTGACAGTCACCTTGTATAATGACAAGAAAAACATTACAAATAATTTCCTTAAGCAAGTCATGATTGTAGAGAGCTGCATACAGCCACACCATAAGATGGTGCTGGTCTTGAGCACTCTCCCTGGTAAACAACTCCATATTTGGCTAGGCCAAGGATCTGCTTCCTTCTGAGTATTTGAGCCTATTGGTGATGCCCACGTGGCTATCTTGGATTGGATGCCCTGAGGGTATTTAGCTAAGAGCAGGCTTCCCCCCAGGGTCTGTCAGTGAGTGAGTGAGTGAGTGAGTGAGTGAGTGAGTGAGTTAGTCAGTTGTTCAGTTAGTTAGTCAGTCAGTAGAAACCAGATTGTAAAGGACCGAATAAACTGCGGAGAGAAGGATCCGGTGTTGTGTCTTCCTTGCTGGCAAGGTTGCGCATGACAAGTGGTGGCCCATATGGGGAGGTGATAAGAACGAAACCCTGGCAGATAAGAACTACACTCACACCAATGAACGACAGGATTCAGATCTCTCTGCAGTGGGGGGGGGGGTGCACCAGTAAGTCCTAGGTAAATTGGGATCCGTGATTAGAGTGGGGTAGTTCCAGCCTATAAAGATAAGGCAGAGAAGAGGGAGCTCACCAAGGAGTGGGTGAAACCTCTTGGTGCTAGCGGGGTAGCTCTGACCTGTAGATAAAGGTGGAGAAGAAGGAACTCATTGATGAGTGGGTGTAACCTCTTGATGTTGTGGACGCACAGCAAACTCACTGACGATTGGGTGTAATCTTTTGTAGCTGTGGACCCACAGTAACCTTGAGCTCAAGGTAACAGTAACAGCAGTTTCGGCTCAAAGTGAAAGTAGCAGCAGTTGCAAATTTTGGTTTAAAGTGACAGTGACAATTATTGCAAACTTGAGCTTAAAGTGAAAGTAACAGCTATAACAGGGGCTCTTTGGAAAAGCTCAGAAAAGATTTTTAAAATAAGGAGTAAAAGTCATATAAGGATGGGGTCTTCAACCTCACTTCCAATTTTTTTGGCTCTGAATGAGCTGCTACATTCTAAGGATCTTAAAATCAAGGCAAATATTTTGGAGAGATTTTCACAGGAATGTGATTCAGTTGCACCATGGTTTGCAATGTCTGGCAACCTTACAGTTGCTTCATGGGAGAAATTAGGAAGGGACATAGATTCTGCCTATGAGCAGGGAACACTTAAGGCAGGGGTAAGGCCTATCTGGAAGTTGATTAGGGGGTGCCTAGAAGATCAGAGATGTGTTGCAGCACTGGAGGAAGGACAAGCAGCTTTAGACCAGTTGAAGGAGGAGTGTTCTGGAGAAACAGGAAGCTTGAGGAATGAGCAAGGGAGGAGAATAGGAGTACTTTATCCTGATGCAGAGACCCTCGATATCTCAAGGAGAAGGGGAGGGCTTTATCCTGACTTAGAAACCTTTGATATCCCAAGGAGAAAGGGAGGACTTTATCCTGACTTGGAGGCCATTGATATCTCAGATCCACAAGGACAGAGCTCAGAAGAGGAGCAGGAGCTAGTTATATTGGTCCAGAAAAAGAAGGAGGGAGTGAAAGAGTCTTTGTTCAGTGTTAGCCACAGACCTACACTTCTTGAGAGGACAGGCCTGATACAGGTGAAATGCTAATGGTGTCTTTAAGTTAAGTCTTA
>PVIH01003106.1:121541-169448 GCA_004025045.1 Sigmodon hispidus
AGTGAGATTGCAGAGTTATGCGGCAGTTTATGTTTCTTATATACTTGAGATACTGCCAATGTTTTCTAAAAAGGCTGTGTTCTGGCCTTTAGTCCCTGGTATAGCCAGGACAATAATTTTTCTGCCAGTGTGGCACAAGCCCTGGATGTACAAAAGGGCATTAATATTCAGCTAAAAGGGGCTTGGGATATACAGATGCTCCAGCAGTCAGTGCCAGGCTACTCCCTTGGAGGAGTGATGAAGGCCATTCTGGACATATCCAGCCATATGTCTTAGATTTACCTGTCTCCTTGTGGGGCAGAGACTTACTTAAGGACATGAGTTTTCAGCTTTCTAATGAATATTCACCAGCATCACAACATATGATGAAAAATATGGGATTCCATCCAAATTTTGGCCTAGGAAAACATCTGCAAGGGAGAAAGAATCCTATTGAGCCTCAACACAGAGTACCAAGGCAGGGGTTGGGTTTTTCCTAGGGGCGCTGGGGAAGGAATTCCCATAACTTGGAACACATTAGAGCCTGTGTGGTTCCCCCAGTGGCCCCTTACCCTTGAAAAGTTGCAGGCAGCTAGGGCTTTAGTCCAAGAACAGTTACAGCTAGGACACATTAAAAGTTCAGTATCACCTTGGAATACACCTATTTTTGTAATCAAGAAAAAATCAGGAAAATGGAGATTACTGCATGATTTAAGAGGTATAAATAATCAGATGTAATCTATGGGCCCAGTACAATGAGGGCTTCCATTGTTGATGGCCTTGCCTTCACAATGGCATATCATAGCAGTAGACATTAAGGATTGCTTCTTTTCTATACCTTTATATAAAAAAGATACAGAAAGATTTGCTTTCACACTTCCCTCATGTAATCATGAGGAGCCTCAACAGAGATTTGAATGGATAGTATTGCCACAAGGTATGGCTAATAGTCCCACTATGTGTCAGCATTTTGTAGGTCAAGCATTACAGTCAATTAAACAAAAGTTTCCACAAGTTCGTTGTGTATATTATATGGATGATATAGCAGCCAAAACCAGAGAAATGCTCGATGAAGCCTATACTACCCTTGTGAGTTCCCTTAAGGATAGAGGGTTGTTTATTGCTCCTGAGAAGATACAGCTTAGTAATGTTGTTCATTACCTAGGAGCCAAGATTGTTTACAACAGAGTAATTCCCCAGAAGTTAGAAATTAGAAAAGATGAGTTAAAGAATTTGAATGATTTTCAAAAGTTGTTAGGAGATATTAATTGGATAAGAGGATATTTACGATTAGCTAACTATGAACTCAAACCATTGTATGCTATTTTGCAAGGCGATTCTGCCTTGGATTCACCTAGACAGTTGGATGATGCCGCTACAGGCGCTCTTAGACTTGTGGAGGAGAGATTGAAGCAAGCCAGTTTAAAGAGAGTTGAGGAAGATCAAGACATAATTATGTGCATTCTTTCTACCATGCGACAGCCTACAGGACTGTTATGACAGTAAGGTCCATTGTTATGGATCCATCCTAAGATTTCACCTCCAAAATCCATTGAGCATTATCCAACTGCAGTCGAAACTTTGGCTTTACTTGGCATCCAACAATCCATTCAGTTTTTTGGCATAGTTCCAGTAGCTATTATTGTTCCCTATACTGCTTCAAATATCTATCTTGTGTTCCACCATTGATGAGTGGGCCATTTTACGATGCAGTTTTCTTGGACACATTGACAATCATTATCCCCAACATCCACTAATGACATTCTTTACGGAACACCCGGTGGTCTTTCCAAAAGCCACTGGACCTCAGCCCATAGCTGGAGCTGTGAATGTTTTCACGGATGGTTCTAAAACAGGATGTGGAGCTTATATGGTCCACAACCAACAGCCTGTACAGTTTCAATTTTCACCTAACTCACCTCAAACAGTGGAATTGTAGATTGTGTTTGAAGTGTTTAAAGCCTGCCATTTTGCCTTTAATTTGATTTCTGATTCTGTTTATGTGGTTAATGCGCTAAAACTTTTAGAAGTAGCTGGACCTATTAAGCCTACTGGTACTATCAGTGCCTTATTCCAACAGTTGCAGAAGTTGATTCTAGCAAGACATGCACAGGTTTTCCCCAACATATTCGAGCTCATTCTGGATTGCCTAATGCAGTAGTAGATCTAGCCACTAGACAATCATGGTTCTTTCCTGTCTCTGCCCTTCACAATGCAAGACAATTTCATCAGTCTTTTCATGTCAATTCTAAGACTCTGCAGCAGAAGTTCTCCTTGTTCAGAGCTGATGCCAGACAAATAGTCTTAGATTGTCAACAGTATGTTACTTTTCTGAATCCACCTACCTTGGGAGTAAATCCCCGTGGTCGCTTACCCATGAAAATCTGGCAAATGGATGTAACTCAAATAAGGGAATTTGGCACGCTTAAGTATGTTTATGTGTCAGTGGATACCTGTTTGGGTATCATACATGCTACTGCTATGTCTGGTGAAAAGGGATGTAATGTTATTGCACATTGCCTTGAAGCATGGGCTTCGTGGGGTAAGCCTCTTTAGTTGAAGACTGATAATGGCCCGGCTTACACAGGTCGGCAATTCTCTTCATTTTGTCAACAAATGGAAGTACAACTTAATCATGGATTGCCTTATAATCCTCAAGGACAGGGCATCGTGGAACGCACCCATTGCACCTTGAAGGCATGTTTGCTAAAACAAACAGGGAATTGGCCATGGCCATACCCCAAAAGAGAGACTTTCCTTAGCTTTATTTACTCTTAATTTTTAAAATTTGGATGCAGCGGATAGATATGCTGCGCCTCTGCAGCGGATAGACATGCTGCGCCTCATGGTGCCTGTAAAGGCATGGTAAAATGGAAGGACATCTTGACAGGCCTCTGGCGAGGGCCTGATCCCGTGTTAACATGGGCATGAGAGTCTGTTTGTATTTTTCCCCAGCATCAGCAAGATCCAGTGTGGGTTCCAGAATGCCTGACCAGAAGAGTTTCAAGTGAAAAGAAAGATGGTGAGGAACAGCGTACGGATGTTGCTGCTGATCCTGATGATGCTTTTGCTGAGCCACATAGTAATGATGGAATCAAGAGGGGGAATTCTGTCGGTGTTTCCCAAACCAATGCTAGTTCAGCATGATGCTCAGCTTTTTCCACGTCTTTTTACTACCAGTAAGTCTCTTGACATTCCCTATTATCCTTTAAATGCAGAAATAGCCCCTCTGGGAGAAAATGGAACTTTTGCTTTAGAAGGAACTTTATGTTTTGACACTGATTGGAATAGTACCATTTAATTTTCTCCCTGCATTCCTCTGTCCATGTTTCAGACTGGATGGTTTGGTCAGTGAGTGAGTGAGTGAGTGAGAGAGTGAGTTAGTCAGTTGTTCAGTTAGTTAGTCAGTCAGTAGAAACTAGATTGTAAAGGACCTAAATAAACTGCAGAGAGAAGGATCTGGTGTTGCGTCTTCCTTGCTGGCGAGGTTGCACATGACAAGTGGTGGTCAGTTTTATGATTAGACAGGGAGTTGTTCAGTTACAGCCAATGCTACTTGGATTTATGGCCTTGTTCCTGGAACGGGGGTGACTGAATTACCTTTGTCTCAGGTGGAATTTCCCCTTTCTCAGCCAAAGTGGGCCCCCTTTTGTTTGGGCAACAATAGTGGCGGGATGTGGCCTTGGACAGGATGTCAATCACATAGCACAGTTTGGACAGATGATAGTAAAGATTTTATCTTTTCCCCCAGATTGAGGGTTAGTAAGAGTCATAACGAGATGAGGATGAGTGTGAATCCTTTTGATAATTGGCTTTTATGTAGGATTAATGGTAGTTGTTTACATGCTGAAGATTTATTTATGATTAAGGGAGGATTTTTTGGATTGGGAAATTTTACATGCAATTTCACTAGACATCGAGTTCTTGGAGGTAGTTGCTTAATAGCTAAGAATTATTCTCTTATTAAATATGAGCCTACACCTGTGTGTGTTATTCCTCCTTTTATGTTTATTGTAAGTCGGTTTGCTTTCAGAACTTGTTCTAGTGACAGTTGCTTTTATTCTCAATGCTGGAATGCTAGCAAGTTTAGATTTGCTGTTGTGGCACGCTTGCCCAGATGGATACCAGTTCCTGTAGTGGCTCCAAATGTCATGTTGCTTTTTAGACCTAAGAGAGATTTCGGAATACCTGCTGCCATAGTTGCAGCCATTTCCTTGGTGGCTGCTAGCACCACCAGCGCTGCCATTGCCATGAGCTGCACAGTGCAAACTGCACAAGTCTTGAATGATCTTTCAGCTAGCATGGTGCGGGCCCTAGATTTACAGCAGAGTTCTGCTGCCCAGTTGAAAGGAGGATTGATGATTGTCAATCAAAGGACTGATTTAGTTCAAGAGCAAGTTGATGTCTTGTGGCAGCTGGCTCAGCTTGGCTGCAAATGGAAGTTCCAAGGGCTGTGTATTACCAGCGTACAGTCTGAGAATTTTTACCCATGCTGCTAACTTGTCTAAACAATTGTCTAGCTATCATTTAGGCAATTGGACAGGAGAATTTGATCACCTGATGGAGCACCTGAGAGTGGCTATTGTCACGGTGAATTCAACTCGGATAGATGTCTGTCTGGCAGAAGGACTGTCCTCCTGGATTTCCATGGCTGTGGGCCACCTTAAAGAGTGGGTGGGGGTGGGAGCTCTGGCTGGCCTGATGGTGCTGATATTCCTAGTGTGCCTGTGGTGCATTTGCCATATTAGGTTCACTCAACGTTGTAATGCAGCCATGATTCTACAAGCCTTTGCTGCTTTGGAGATGGGACAGTCCCCTCATGTTTGGCTGGCTACCTTGAAAGGTTAATTTTTCTAGCACAGGATGCGAGGCTTGCGCACTGCACTTGGGATCCACTGAGATTGTGTGTGACAAGTGGTGCCCTTGCGCGTGCTGAAGTTTGGAACCCAAGAAGAGCATGCCTGATTGCATGCGGGTAGATACCCACATTCCCGCCTCTGTGAAAAAGGGGTATCGGACAGATCTGATGTTGTCTGGGTGGAGGATACCTGGAGAAGCATTAGTATACGTTCCTTTGCACTACAGAGATCAGGCCTGTACTCTTGCCTGTTGCTTTTATATTAAGAAAGGGGGATTTGTAGAGAGCTGCATACAGCCACACCATAAGATGGCGCTGACCTTGAGCACTCTCTTTGGTAAACAACTCCATATTTGGCTAGGCCTAGGATCTGGCTTGCTTCCATGTATCTGAGCCTATTGGTGATGACCACGTGGCTATCTTGGATTGGATGCCCTGATGGTATTTAGCTAAGAGCAGGCTTCCCCCCGGGGTCAGTGAGTGAGTGAGTGAGTGAGTGAGTGAGTGAGTGAGAGAGTGAGTTAGTCAGTTGTTCAGTTAATTAGTCAGTCAGTAGAAACCAGATTGTAAAGGACCCGAATAAACTGCGGAGAGAAGGATCCGGTGTTGTGTCTTCCTTGTTGCGAGGTTGCGCGTGACACATGATGATTCTTGGAAATAGCTATGCCAACTTCAACACATATATGAGAAAAGTCAATTAGAAAATTTCAGCAGTGTTCCTTTGAAAAATTATCTGCTTTAACAACAAAAAGCACATTGTTATTTACACAAAAATTCTTAACAAATTTATATTTGTCTATGATTACCTTGACATTCAAAAACAAAGAAAAATTTATAGATAGATAGTCTGGTAGTTATGTATGGTAATTTTTACATTAAATACTTTATATCAAAATATTGATTAAAATGTACAGTACTCTTTAATATCACAGTGTTAAATTTCTCCTTTGAACTTTAAAGAAAGTTGTTATAATTAAACTTTTGTCTTCAAAGTAAGATTTACAGAAAAGGGAAGGGAGACAATGAGAAGTGCACTGTAAATCTAAAATTTAAAAATTCAGGGAATTTCTCATAAAATTAGAGATAGGGACAGGCAGGATTGAGAAATATGAAGAATATTAGTGTGACTCATTTACATACATACAAATATTGAATATGGAAAAATACCATTAACTATTAAATTTCCCACTATATATATTGTGTTTCTTAAATATATTAATACTAATTTGAAAATTCATTCTATAAAATCAATTTTTGTAGCCATCTAGTTTTCCTTTCCTTCTATACCTTGATTGGTTTGAGGGGAAGGAAAGAAGAGGGGGAAATAAACAAGGGAAAGAATGGGCAAGAAGGTATAATTGTTGATGGAACCACTGTTCTAGTTGCCGAAGCTACACAAGTGACCTCCAAAATGTCCATAAGACATTTTTCTCAGTACTCATTTGCTTTCTATTGTTATCATAAACACCATGACACTATCAAGTTAGGGATGGCAACTTTGTTTGACTTACAATTTACAATACATCTTTTAGGCAAGCAAAGTTAGGTACTCAATGTAGACACCTAGAAGCCAAAGTAATCTTGATACCATTTGGTAACAATTTTTAATGACTTGCCTCTCAAAACCCACTCAGATTGATTTTTTATACAACCCAGTGTCACCTTCTCAGGTATAGCAACACCCAGAGTGACCTTAGTTCTGCCACATCAATAAGAAAATGGCAAAAAATAACTTCCTACTGGCCATCTAAGTGAAGGCATTTCCTTATCTGGGGTTTTGCTTTGCAGGCTTGAGTCAAGTTGATAAAAATAATTATGACTACAGTTACAAATACTACTAGAAAAGCTGATTCTTAGCTGTTCTTCCATAGTCAATTATAAAATAATGCCATATAATGCCCTGTTGTTATAGCAGTATGAGCTAATATATTTCTTGTCAGAAAGAAACAGACTTATCCCTGTGGAATATCATGAGTAAATATATTTTTGATAAAAGTGAGAAGTCTAGTCAACTAGATAGAGGGAAAAGTTCAACTATGGTGGAGCACAGTGGAGGTTCATATAACCTCCTAAAGAGCACAGAAATGTCCAATAATTTTCTGAGATTAGATGGACTTCAGATTCTGATGTCTCAAGTTGATCAATCAGTTATGCAAGTTTCTTGGAAATGGTCATGCAAAAATGAAGGCTGGAGACAGAAAGCTATTTTTCCACCTCCCTCAAATACTTTATGTTCTATATCATCTTTGCTATGCACACTGTTTATATCTATATTCTCATGATGATTAGGAGAGTAACTCCCTTGAGGTCAGGAAGAGTTTCTTCCTCAAGGGTTAAAATAAGAATTAATGATTGAGGAATGATAGCTGATAATAAAACAAGGGTGCTGTAGGCACAAAAAATAGTGTCCTTCTTTCTCTACTGTTGAATATACATTGTTTTCAGTCAGCTATCACCTTAGAAGGGAAAATCATCAAAGAATTGTTAGAAAAGTTATGAAGGATTAAACAAGTAAAGGTTTGGAGATATATCAGTAATAACAAGTTCATAAATAAAGAACAAGAAATATACAGGTTGTTTCTAGTAAAACAGAAAGTATAAAAGTTCTAGGAAAAGTAAATAAATACAGAGCCTAGGAAAACCATAACAACTGATAGAAGAGTAAAAAAAAAATGATGAAAGTTTAAGTGCAATTAAAAACTTGGAAGACAACATGTTTAAAATAGAACAATTTTCCAAATTAGATTTTTCATATAACTAAACTAATCTTTAATTTTTAACTTTTTTCTCTTTTTATTTTTTCCAAGGGAGAGCGTGAACACATACTACCATAAATTATGCAGTGGAGTTTCCCACATTTGAGGAAATTGGAGGGATCAGCACATTCAGAGTGCAATGGGTGAGCCTCGCCCTGGTAAAACAACCTTCATGATCATGGTATTTCCCCTGCCAGATTAGTATAAATGTTTAAATTTTATGGAGAATTTAAAATACAAATATGTTTACATCATCCTCACCCTTCTCTCCACTTCTACACCTCCTCCCATGCCATTCTACTGACTTTCAAGTCAAGAGCACTTTTTCTATAATTATTGTTGTTATATAATTATATTTAAAACTGACATTTCTTAGGACCATTTGACTGGAAAATCTTTTTCCAACCCTTTACCCTGAGCCTGTGTCTGTCTTTGTGGTTGAGGAGTATTTCTTGTAGGCAACAGAAGAATGGCTTATATTGTTGAATCTACCTTATTAGTGTGTGTCTTTTTATAGGTGAGTTGAATCCATTGATATGAAAGGATATTAGTGACCACTGATTGATATTTCCTGCCATTTTTGGTGGTAACTTGTTTGTAATTTCTTTTTCTGGGGTATTCTTCTGTGGGATTATTGATTGTTTGTGGCTTCATGGGTGTATCTGGGGTCCTTAGATTGGAGTTTTTCCTTTAATGCTTTCTGTAGTGCTGGATTGGTAGATAGTTATTGTTTCAGTCTGACTTTGTCATGAAATATCTTGTTTACTCCATCTATGATTGATAATTTTGCAGGGTATAGTATTCTAGTTTGGCAGCCATGCTCTTTTAACATCTGTATAACTTCTGACCAAGCCTTTCTAGCTTTCATCATTTCCATTGAATAGTCAGATGTTATTCTGATGGGTCTGCCTTTGCAGGTAAGTTGGCATTTTTCTTTTGCAAATCTTAAATTTTTTTCTTTGTTCTGTATGTTTTGTAGCTTGATTATTAAGTGGTATGCTGCCTTTTTTGGGGTCATATCTATTTGGTATTCTGTCAGCTTCTTGTATCTTTATAGGCATCTTTTTCTTCAAATTAGGAAAGTTTTCTTCTATGATTTCATTGAGTACATTATCTGTGCCTTTGAGCTGGTATTCTTCTCCTTCTTCTATTCCTATTATTCTCAAGTTAGGTCTTTTCATGCTGTCCCAGATTTCCTGAACATTTTGTGTTATGGCTTTTTTGGTTTTAGTATTTTCTTTGACTGACATATTTTTTGAGCTACTGAGTCTTCCACTTTGAGATTCTCTCTTCTATCTCTTGGATTCTGTTGGTTAAGCTTGTATCTGTAGTTCCAGCTTTTTTCTTCAGGTTTTCTATTTCCATCTTTGCCTCTTTTTGTGCCTTTTTTATTGCTTCTATTTTGGCTTTTACTTCCTGGCAGGTTTCTTTCATTTTTTGGTTTATCTTTTCTTGGTTTACTTCAAAAGATTTGTTCATCTCTTCGAATTTTTTGTTTGTATTTTCTTCTATTTCTTTAAGGGAATTTTGTATATCTTCTTTGATATCTTCAATGATGTTCATAAGGTGTTTTTGGTGTTGCTTCCTTCTGCTTCCTCTTCACTGTTCTGTTCAGATCTTGTAGTTATTGAACCACAACTTTCTTCTGGAGTTATCCTGTTGTTCTTTATATTATTATATGTATTTTTGCACTGGCGTCTGCCCATGGCTTCAGTGGTTCACAATTAGGTGGCTCCTGCTCCGTTTTTTTTTTTTGTTTTTTTTTTTTTTTTTTTTTTCGGCAAGGGATCAACATACAAATATTCAAAATATAAAAATTTATGGAACACTTATCTACCATAGCAAGCAGACACAGGCTTAAAATGTCCATATGTCTGCTAATTTATTTATATTGTCATTTCATACTTTAAAATTATTGAAAATAAATTTAAATACATTCTACTTTGCCAAATTTTGTTAGATGGTAGATTTATTCACATAAAAATAACATACTAATATTAATTTTAGGTTAATTCTAATAAAGAAAATTCAAAATTGACACTATAAACTAGACTTTAAACTTCATTGGAGCTTATGATAATATTGCCATATAGTCTTCACATTATTTTACTATCCTTGCTCTTAAGTAGGAAAGAGAACAAAGTGTCCTTAATTATTATGTAAGTAAGTGGGACCTCCTGAAACTGAGAAGCTTTCTTTAATGCCAAGGACACTGTCAATAGGATAAAACAACAGTCTACTGAATGGGAAAATATTTTAACCAAACCTACAAGTGATAGAGGACTGATCATTAAAATATATAAAGTACTCAAGAAACTAGATCCCAAAACCTTGAATAACTCAATCAAAAAAATGGGGTTCAAAACTAAAAAGAGAATTCTCAGCAGAAGAATTATGCATGGCTGAAAGGCACTTGAAAAAGTGCTCAATATCTTTAGCCATCAGAGAAATGCAAATCAAAACAACTTTGAGATACCACCTGACACCTATCAGATTGGCAAAGCTAAAAGACACAGATGACAGCCTATGCTACAGAGGATGGAGAGCAAGGGGAAGACTCCTCCATTGCTGGTGGAAGTGTAAGCTTATTCAGCCACACTGAAATGCAGTTTGATGGTTTCTCAGAAAGCTGGGAATCAGACTCCCTAAGGAAACAGCTATACCACTTCTGGTTGTATACCCTAAAGACACACATTCACACTCCAAAGATATTAGCTCAACTATGTTCATAGAAGCATTATTCATAATAGCAAGAACCTGGAAACAACCTAGATGCCCCTCAACTGAAGAATGGAGTAGCAAACTGTGGTACATCTACACAATGAAGCACCAGTCAGCAGTAGGAAAAAATGATATCCTAAAATTTTCAGGCAAATGGATGGATTTGGAGAATGTCCTCCTGAGGAAGATATCTCAAACCCAGAAAGATAAGCAGGGGATGTACTCACTAATTAGTTGACTCTAAACAAAAAAAGAAAAAACAAAGCATATCTAAGCTGCAAACCACAACCACTGAACAGCTAGGGATCTGAAATACCTTGTACTGACACCTTGGATCCCATTCTCTCTAAAGGAACCCATGACTCAGTCTTGATGTTAGGGTGAGGAAACTGGATCTACCAGGAGTGGAGACTGAATTGACCAATATTGGGACCTTGAGACTGTCTACTCTTGCTGGGGAAAAGATGGGGAGATGTGAAGAAGAGAGAGTGACTGGAGGTGGTAGGAGGGGGAAGGGGCCTTGAATAAGGATGTACATAGAAAAATGTGACTTTATTCATAATAAAAGAAAGAAAAGGGAAAAAAGAGATTGTTTTTATAGTTGACTCTTGAATTAATTCTCTTTGGTATATAATAAAAACACAGAGCCAAACATTGGGGAAAATCTGAAATATCAGTGAGACTGATATACTAAGCCATTTCTACTTCCCTCCCAGTCAATTCTCAGGTTATAAAGATTAGATTCTGTTTCCAGGAATTTTAAGATTGAATGCTTCTTAGTTCTAAGTGTAAAGGGAACATTGGCCAAGTGAATGCTTCTATGTCTCTGATCTCATTTCCTCCTTTAACTTTCTTACTACTAGGATTAGTCTGTGCAGCCACTCTCTTGCTTTGTTTTGCCTTGAACTCACAGAGATATAGAGGATCTCTGCCTCCTGAGTGTTAGGATTAAAATATTAGGTCATCAGTCCATCATCTTCATATTTGGCTCTTCCCTCTGATTTCAGAAAAGTTTTATTAAATGTGCAATATATGACCACATACATTGTCTAGATAATATAGCTTACCAATATTCTTATGTTAACAAATGTAGAATTAGATTAATTTGGATATTTACATGCTTCAGTATATTTTATGAAATTTCTTTAAAATACGTAGATTTTGAGAGCATCAAGGAACATTCCCATAATGTTACAGCAAGAGACAGACATTATCCAAACATGGTCATTTGTAGCTGGCTGCATCTGGAAGATAAAAAGCACGAGTTCCTCACAAAATTTCATACATTATGACCTTAGAAATACAAAAGTCTGCAGACCTATAAGAACATAAAATTTGTTTCTATTCTCTCAATTGTTTTATAATATTAAGACACAGGTACAAAGTAACTAAAATTAATATGAGTTTTTTGATGCTTAATTTGCTGCTTGATTTATGCTATGAATGTAGCAATTTATTTTATAGCTCAAACTATTATAATATTATGCCTCTGTAAGATTTTTTGTTTAAAAACAAATTTTTAATATTTTATGATAGGAATGAAAGCCTAGCTCTTGAAAATTATTTGTTTTCTATCATCTGTGTTCCTCTAGGGACACCAATTAATAAAGGTGTGACAAATTACTGCATGCAGAAAAGGAATTATGCAAATCATAATTAAACTTTCTTCTATGGTGATCTGATAGGATACAAAGAGTTATTCTCAATTTTTCTATTTATATTTGCTTTATGACTGAGTATGACTTAAAGAAAGTTTTATGGCTTGCTGGGAAAAAAATGTATTCTTTTGTGTTTTGTGGAAAGTTCTGTTAACATTCTATTAAGTCCGTTTGTGTCATAACATCTGCTTGACACATTTTTTTCTTTCTAAGTTTCTGTTTAGGAGACATATACATTGGTGAGAGTGGGGTATTTAAGTCTCCTACTACTATTCTGTAGGATTTATTATGAGATTTAATCTTTAGTAAAATTTCTTTTACTATACGTACGTTGGTGCCCTTGTGTTGGGACCATAAATGTTCAGGATTGAGACTTTATCTTGATAAACTGAATAAGTAATGTCCATTCTAATCTTTTTAGATTGATTTTAATTTAAAGTCTATTTTTTTAAACATTAGAATACCTACAACAGCTTGTTTCTTAGGTACATTAGATTGCAATGTTTTTCAACTTTTACTCTGAACATCTCATAGTTCCTTGACATTTTGTGTTATAACTTTTTGGTTTTAGTCTTTTCTCTGACTGACATATATAATTTTATTATTGAATCTTCCATACCAAACATTTTTTATCCATCTCTTGCATTCTATTTGTTATATTGCATCTGCATTTCTAGACTGTTTCTTCAGAATTACTTTTATTTCCATCATTCCCTGTTGAAATCTTCCTTATTCTTATATTTCTCTTTTTAAATCTTGAAATATATTCTTCACATTTTAAATTACTTTTTCATTATTTTATTTAAGGGATTTATTGATCTCTTTCTATGTTTTGTTTGTCTTTTCCTCTATTTTTAAGGGAGCTTTTTGTATACTCTTTTAAAGAGTTTATTATCTTCATAAATTTATTTTTAAGATAGTTTCCTTTTGCTTCTTCTACATTGTCATGATCAGGTCTTCTTGTAGAACTACTAGATTCTAGTGATACCATGTTGTCTTTATTTTAGTATATGTATTCTTGCAGTGGAATCTGCCCATTCCTTCCTTGAATCAATGGAGGATTTTTCTATGTCTCGGGAAATTGATTGTGGTGCAATCTGTTCTGCTTGTGTCTGCAATCTCTGCAACTCTCTCTTGGTCCAATATGGGCCTTTGGTCTACTTGGAGGTAGCATATTCTGTGTCATAGAAAGCTCTCTTCGTGTAATAAGAGCTGAGTGATTCTGTGTCTCAGGTCAATCTCCATCCAATATGAGCCTTTGAACCAGAAGGCTCTCTTGATATTTTTAGGGGCTCTTGATCTAATAGGTGCTGATGAATTGTGGTTCTCAGGTAGCCTTTTTGATCTTAAAGGTTTTGACAAACTATGGGACTCAGGTAGCTGTTTTTTATCCAAAAGGTGTTAAGGATCTGTACACCTAAGGTATCTTTTCTTGATTCAGTAGGTGCTAGGGAACTGTGGGTCACATGTATCTGCTGAAGTTATTATTGGTCATATAAGTGCTGAGAATCTGTGGGGACTTATCCAGTGAGGTTACCAGGTGATGGGGTTGGTGGGAGATAACTCATGATCTGTAGTTGGGGGTATCTAGGAAACTGGATTTTACTGGGGGATTTTCATATACAGGGTTTTTTCCTGCTGGCCTTGATTTAGGGGACTCTTAAATCATTTGATTCAGAGCTTCCCTCTTCCATCTCTTGCATTCTTTTGATTATGCTTATATCTGTAGATCTTTTCTCTTACTCAGAATTTCTATTTATAGCATTATTTTGGTTTTTGTCATCTTCATTTCTTCTAAATCAAATTTTAAGTCTTTAATTGTTTTCTTCATCCATTTGATTGCTTTTTCCTTGGTTTCTTTAAGGATTTTTTTGAGTTCTTATAATTTTGTTTGTCTTTTTATTTCTTTAAGTGCGTATTTTACTACCTTTTAAAATGTTCCTATCATCTTCATAAAGTTGTGTTTGTGGCTATTTCCTTTTGTTTCTTTACATCGGAATAATAAGTTGTCACACTTGTAGAACCACTAGATTCTGGTGGTGCCATATTGGTTTTTATGTTGTTATATTTATTCTTGTACTGGCATCTGACCATTGTTTCCTCAATTAAGTACAGGATTTGTCTGTTTCTCAGGGAGCTGATCTTTGTCCAGTCAGCTCTTGTTGTGTCTGTGTCCAAGGGAGGCTCTCTGGTTCCAATCTGAGGTCTTAGTTCACTGGATTTGGTGTATTCCATTTCATAAGGAACTTCTGCCATTTCTGTAAAAAGATGGCTAATTTTATCTCTCTGGGATGCATTTGGGGTGCAATAGGAACAAAAAAATCTGTGACTTAGAGAACTGCTGAGGTTTGAGTGTGATAGGGGAGTTTGGGGAATTGGAAAGGTCTTCTAAATTGCAGGATCAGAGAAACTAGGTTGTTAATGGCAGATATCAGCCCACAGTAGTCTTTCTTTCTGGCCTGGAACTTTTCAATGGGAAAAACATACCCAATAAATTGCTATAATTTTTATATAAAAAAGATAAAACCCCAAAAGTGTTGTAAGAAAGAAGACATTTTTTAAAAGATATGATTATAGGAAAATAGAAAGATAGGAAGCCATAGCAAATAAAAGTAGAAGCAGCCGTCATAGATTAGCAGTTTACTACAGGTCTTTAAGGCTTAAACACAAGCTAAAAATGATGAGTACTTAACATTTTTATAACTGTTATATTTATAACTGTTATATTATTAATAATAATATAACAGTTATTCATAAATGAGACTAAAACAAAATTAGGGAAAATCTAGAGAAAGAAGGCAGAGTCAAGACTTTATGAAGTTCTAAAGAATGATCGTATCAGTAAAATTCTATTTGGAAATCATCTGAGGACCAAAATTTATCATAAGAACTCAGTACTAATTTTTAAATGAACAGCAGCTTATAAAAATATGACAAACAATAGAAGCTGAAGAACTCTATAACAGGAACTTACTAATTAAAACCCAAATCTATGAAGAGCAGTCAATCAACTCTGCTAGCATCTGGAGTTAGACAATTAAGAAAATCATTTCCAGATCTAACATATTAATCTCATTCTAGATATTTTTTATGTGTTAGGCAGGCCAAATTTGAAAGAATGAGACAGGACTGCTAGCCCACAGAACTTTGAGATAATAAATGTGGATTGCCTTCAGGAACTAAATTTGTGATAATTTATTATGCATTAATGGAACTCTAATATACTGACTTCAGATCTTCCAGATGGGGAGAGAGAGAGAGAGAAAGAGAGAAAGAGAGCAATAGGTTTTTCATGTTTTGTCTGGTATTAATAGAGACAGAGATGAAGCCATCATGAACTGTAGTCATGTAGATTGAATTGCATATAAAATGACTGATATTGAAGTGTTTTCTGACAAATAAAATATACACAATTTTCTATTCTAAGAGTGTACTACCTTGTCCATCTTTTTATATCAAAAAGTCATGTATATATAAAACTTTTAAAAAATGGGTCCATAAAATCAAATATATGTGATTCAAAGATATCTTAATCTTTTTCATTTATGACTTTGATTACTTATTGAAAACTTTTGGTTTATAAAGTTAATGGCTAGTTTTATTGTAGAAAACCCTATACTGTTACTGGGACAGCACTTAAAAAGACAAAGAGATTATTGATTTTGAAGATATAGGAGATATACTTTAAAGTATAATTACATAAATATAATAATTTTCAAAAAACAAGCTTTTGTAAAAAGCTTTCTGGACTTGTCTCTGCTAAAAACAGAAGCTTCATTGATGAGGAGTAACAGCTATACATATCTGTGTATATATGATTATATATTTAGATTTCAGTTAGAAATTATATTGGCTTAGGGAAGCCATATTGATACATTCTCATTTTAATTATATAATTTAATTTTAATGTTTAGTTATATGTATGGTTGTCTATGTGTGTGTTCCTCCCAGAGTGTGTCTGTATGTGCAAGTGTATATTTATAAATATGCTTGGAGAAAAAGGAAGAATATGTTACATATCTTTTATCTAAAGTTTCAAGTGATTGTAAATTACTAGGCAGACAGAATACTGAGAAGAAAGTTCCAGAAAACGTTCTGGAAGACAAGCAGGCATTTTGAATTAATGTGTCATCTTCCCAGCCCCAATAATACTACAGCTTCAATATTACAATCAGAAAGTCAATATATTCAATATATTCAGAGGTATTTGTATACATGTCTATTGCTATGAATTTTACAATTAAGAAGAGGTGGCATCAGATTCTATAGTCATCAAATAAGAAATTAAAAAGGTAAACAAAATTTTGTAGTGGGATTCAGATGTTACCCAAGAAAGTACTAGTGACATCAGAGAATCTGGAACCCAAAGGGGTGTGGCCAGAATCATTGGAGAGACAGAACCTGAAATTGCCTAAAAATGGTCCTGCTTTTCTCTGGGAGAAGACCAAACATCCAAAGCAGAAATTCTGACTCTTCTAGAATTACATTAAGTTTACCTTATATCTGTGAGTGCTTTTTTAACCCTTTAATAAATATTAATCTTTATATGCCAATTGAATATTTTTCAGCAATATCTGAAAAATTTTTATTTTCAGCAAAATCAAACCCAACTGATGCATCTATACTACAACCTATGCATTTTATGTTCAGGTATATTGCATGAAAGATGATGGAAAAATATTCAATTGGCATATAAAGATTAATATTTATTATACTACACTGGGTGCCTTCTGTTAAATGAAGTTTGTGACCATGTCTGGCCCAGAGGTTTGACCTGCCTAAGACTGCTTTCCCCCTAAAAATAACTCAGATGCTTATATTAATTTCACCATGTTTAGCCTATGTTTCAGGTACATTGCTAGCTAAATATTTTATCTTACTTCATCTCATTTTTATTGATCTATCTGGCCATCAAGATAACAAATTTTGGAGGTTTTCTTTTTTCTTTTTTTACTAAAATGTAGATATCATTATGAATTTACAAGAAAATGAAAGAAATAATTAAACAATTTAGCAAATTTTATGATTTTAAAATTAGGATAAGATGTTTACTTAAATTACCTACTTTTCTGAATAATAAACTTATGAAATCATTTGTCTCATTTCCCCATACTTTTGATTTGTATTTGGGGGAAGTTCTGTATATATCTGTTAACTTCATTTGAGTTAATATCTTTTAAATTCCTTATTTCTCTTTTAAGTTTCTGCTTGGCAGATCTGTCCATTCATGAGAGTGGGGTATTAAGACATTCCACTATTGTTTTGTGGAATTTAATATATGATTTAAGCTTTAGTAATAATTCTTATACATATGTGGTTACACTTGTATTTGGAACATAAATATTCATAATTGAAATTTTGTCTTGATGAATTTTTCAGACATGAATATATAATGTCCTTTCAGATCTCTTTTAACTGATTGTAGTTTAAAGTCTATTTTGTTTAATCAATTTCTATTAAAATACAAAATAAATCCTTAAATTTTACAGCTACCAAAAAGAAATCTCTACTTGAAAATTTAAAATTCATATGATTTGTGAGGAAAAATTACTGTCTCTGTAAAGCTAATGAAAAATGCTATGATATTAAAGAATTTTGAAGAACAACTTGACAGACCTTATATTTATTTAGAGATTAAAGATTTTAAACAAGTCTTATTAGACAATTGAGGTGCCATAGCAATTAGTACTAACATTAAGGTCTTAATACATACTATTTTAAAAATAATTTTATACAGGCTATTATTTACTTCTCCTCTGAAATGTAAGCGAATCATTATACATAACTAATCTTTTTCATTAACATTAAGATTATCCTTCTAAATATGTTTGGTCATTGGTAGATAAAAGATGATCATGATGCTATATTCAAAATTTCAAAATATAGAAGAGGTGAGAAGGTTAGCTAGAGTAGAAAGTGTATTTATTCCTAATTTTGGACTGTAGCTACTTTCCAGAGCATAATTTTTATAAGATATGGTTTATAAATTTACTCAACTCAGTCAGAAGTAGTTGGGTCTCATACAATGTTCATATTTTGATACTTTTACTTTTTATACTAATTTTAGATTAGTTCTAGTTATCATGTTAATTATCTTATGTTTGTGAAAAATACGTAAGATATATTTTTATAATATATACTATAAATATAATTTATAAGAAGATTTTTCTATTTTAAAAACTGATATGAATTAAAACCTTATTGGTCACTATATTAGAACAAAAATACTGACTAATTACATTATAGTTCATTTATTTAGAAACCTGAATCAACCAACTATAAGAATAATACTAATGATGTGGAAAATGGTCTTTATTTCATTCCTAAATATCTAGACAAATCAGAAAAAGTTTGTCCTGACTTTGATATGAAATGAATCAATTGATATGATGTGATAATATTGAGTGATTTTGAAAGAAGACATATTCTTGCTTAAGATTATAGATATCTTGGTAGCTTATAGATTCATAATCAAAGAATTATTTAATATATTTTTAAGTTAATTGGTTAGTGATTGTTCTGTTTTAGCAAATAAGATTTTTAAGAGAGTAATTATGAAAATAATACATATAAGTAAATTCTGAATAGAGAAAAATATTTAACACAGCTACTAATATTACAGAAGTTCAAATCAAAATTGATACTGTTCAGTAAAAATTTGAAGTTGTACTACCTGTTGTGGTATGTTAGAAGAGTTTAAGCATGCATCACTGACATGTAACCATGGATTACTGAATCTACATGCTTTAGTGGCCTTTATATCTTATATTAAATAAAACATAATTTTTCTATTTACTTAAACAAAGATTCTTTTCTAAAACTATAACTCTATATATACTTCCCCCCTCCTTTTATTTCTATTTCCTCTCCACCTCCTATCTTATTTTTGTGTCCATACTCCCATCAAAAAACAAATAACTTGTAAAGGATAACAGTATAGCACAGCAAATTAATATATCTAAGATAAAGCAAAAAGCTTCACATAAAAGTTGGGGAACACAAGCCAACAGAAAAATAAAAGAGCACCAAGAAAAGGCACAAGAAACAGAAAACCACTAATTTACATATTCAGGAGCTCCCTAAAAGCATAATAGTACTAAAATGACATCTAAATTATATATGCAAAGGATAGTGAGCACACCTGGGTAGGCTCTGTGATTCTACTTTAGTCTCTGTAAGTTCATATGAGATTAGGTCTGTTATTGTAGAAGGGTTGTAGTATAAATTTTCTGACCCACACTAGCCACAAGATCGGAACTATTGTCCCAAATAGACTACTTGCTCACAGCTGCTTGGTCCTAACTAATCACACAAAGTCTTATATTAGTTACATGCTTCTTGGCCTATGGCTCAGGTATATTGCTAGCTTGCTCTTGCATCTTAACCTATTTCCATTAATCTGTCTACCCACATGGCTTGTGGATTTCCTATGTTTCTTTCATATGTTAATTCTGGATAGCTGGATAGTATCTCTTTCTAACTGCACCATTTTTCCCTTCATCTATGCTCAGCTTTCCCACCTGCTTCTAAGATGCCTTGCCATAGGCTAAAAGGGTTTCTTTATTAGCCAATGGTAATTCGCAATGTACAGGAAAACACCCCACATCACTTTTCCTTTTCTGTCTAATCAAAAATGAAGGTCATATTGTACTCTACATTTACCTTTGTTTAATTTTTTTATAATTGTGATACTTTAAATAATTATTCAAAAACTATACACTCATTGACAGATTGTGTATTTTTGCAATATAAGCTTCAGTCTTTAAAATGATTAAAAATGCAGATCACAGTTACTTAGTATTGCCATATAATAGTCATGTTGCTTAGATCTCTCACATATATAGTAAAATATGTCAGATAGAAAAAGGGCTTCAATCACTTCATAGACCCAGAGAATATGGCATTTAATGATTTGTTATTAAAAATTCAGCCATAATAGACACAATTACTCCTGGCAATACTGTTACTTTTCTGATATTGTGTTGGGCATTAAAGACATTCCACAATGTATTTGTCTTCCTTGTCAGAAAGTGGCCTATTGGGCAAAGAACTGCTCCTGCCTCGATGGCTGACAGTAAGCAGGCTGTACAATCTGGATGAGCAAGACAAAAAACAGAGACTGTTAAAACCTTCAAAGATAAAATAAGAAAGTTTCTCAAAATACCTAGGTAGTTCTGTCAGATATTCTAAGCCTATAGACCAAAATGATAAATTTTTCCAACTTTGCCAAAAAGCTTGGGTGACTGTCCAGGAATATTACTGTCATTGTCCTCTCCTACTAAATTTTAAAAGTTACTCATTCATGCTTTCAGCTTATTTAGATAATATATTTTCCATCTCAAGTATTTGATTGTGTTAAACTAGAAAGTTAAGATTACTACCATCTCATATCTTATCTAAGAGCACTTATGAATTAGATTTTTATTATTTAACAGAAACAGCTTAATATATTGCCACTTACCAATGTATTTATGTTTCTTGTTTGCTAGTTGTAGTTTGACCTTGTTTATGTTATTTGCTTTTTCTCTTTGCTGGATATAACCTTATAATTGTTTCTATTGTATATAATCTTGTATGTATGTTTAAAACTTTATAGACAAAAGAAGAGTATATGCAATTGGGCAAACCTTGGGGTGTGTTTTAAGATCTTGTGTTCCCCTATATGAGGGGTAGTCAGTGTCCTTTGAAGATGGACTGCACACTGCCTCCCTTCCTGTTTGTTCCCTACATTTTTGAAGGGAGAAATGCTACTTTCAGCCACCACCTCGGACATTTCAACCCTCCAGGAATTATACTAAAGTTAAATCTTGTATCATTGAGTATTTCATATAGACTCTTAATAAAGAGTAAATTTTTATACAATAACTTGCCAGTGAATAATTCCTACAATGAGGGCTTAGATCATTTGGAGTTCTACATCCTTTTATCCCCACCACCACATAGTCTGTCTCCTCTTCCAGGGTCTGAGGAAGAGAGTTTTGACTTAAAACTGTGTGTTCCAAAGTCTTTTTTTCTATATGTAAGGTATTACTGTGGATCCTGGTATTTGTTCCCAACTGCTGCAAGAAAAATCCTCTCTGATATTAACTAAATAAACCACTGGTCTATGAGCATAACAGAATATAAGAGGTCTTTTTATTATTCCTTTTTTTTTTTTTAAGAAGAGGAGTATTTTTTTTTTCATAGTAACCTGGGTTACCTAGTTTCTGTTTTTAGGTCATTCAAGAAATATTATCTATACCGTCCATATTGTGCAGTAGAACACAATTCAAATCACACATAAGTTATTAATTTCCACATGTTTTGTGCCACTTTTGCACTAGAATATTCAGGCAATATAGATTGTAGATCAGTGATTTTGTGTTTGGTTTGATATTTATGTTTTTCTTTTGGAAACCTGCACAGAAAGTTTCTGTGTCAAATTCCTAGATCATGGGAACAAATTAAGTTTTTGTAATGGCAAATATTGGTATTTTAGGAGACAGAAGTACTTAAAAATAGAAAATTTTTACAATAATAAAATGTTGTTCATAATTTTATCATCAATATATGTATCTAATGCAACAAGCTGAGCAAAAAGAATATACAAAATATGACATAGACAAGTTATTATATATTGATTATTATATATAATGTTTACATATATATCAAATTTTTAAAAAATTAAAATATTATTTTCAAGAAGAATTTTCTCAAAACAACATTCTCTACTTTAAACTGAATTATAAAAATTTAGATGTATTTTTTTTAATATGACAACAGTGAGATAGCAATAGTCTATGTAACCTTTGGGAGGCTACTACATCGTGAAAATATATGATCTATGTGTTCTAGGACCAGAATCAATATGTAATACCTGGTCCTCTAGGCTCTCCTTAGCAGACAGGACTAGTGTTTGGATGTGAGGGGCTTCTCCAGCCACTCCTAAAAGAGGGGACCTTGCATGGCAGGCCCTACATCCAGGGTAAATAGCATCATCAGAGAAGGACTGAAGCCTTGAAATTCAAACACCTTTCTAGAGCAGAGTCAGAAATCAAGTAGGCCCCTTGCTGCTCAGAGGAGGCAGGAGATACAAAAGCCCTCTTGCCACAACTGACTAGGAGCTGACTAATCGTGAAACACTGAAGCTATGGGCAGATACTAGTGAAAAAATACATATAATAATATAAAGATCAACAAGACAATTCTGAAGAAACTGATGGTTCTACAACTATAAGACCTGAACAGAGCAATGAAGAGGAAACAACACCAAAAATACTTTTAGGAAGATTGTTGAAGCCTTCAAAGAAGATATAAAAAATTTCTTTAAAGAAATAGAAGAAAATACAAACAAAAATTTGGAAGAGATGAACAAATCTTTGAAAGAAAACCAAGAAAAGGAAAACCAAAAAAGAAAGAAACATTCCAGGAAGTAAAAACTGAAATAGAAGCAATAAAAAAGGCACAAAATGAGGCAAAGATAGAAATAGACAATGTGAAAAAAAGAACTGGAACTACACATACAAACATAACCAACAAAATCCAAGAGAGAATCTCTGAAGTGGAAGACTCAGAAGCTGAAATAGATAAATCAGTCAAAGAAAATACTAAAACCAAAAAAGCCATAACACAAAATGTTCAGGAAATCTGGGACACCATAAAAAGACCTAACTTGAGAATAATAGGAATAGAAGAAGGAGAAGAATACCAACTTAAAGGCACAGATGATGTATTCAATAAAATCGTAGAAGAAAACTTTCCTAACTTAAAGAAGGAAATGCCTACAAAAATATAAGAAGCTTACAGAACACTAAATAGATATGACTCACAAAAAGTGTCAGCTTGCCACATAATAATCAAGCCACAAAAAATAGAGAACAAAGAAAAAAATTAAAGAGCTGCAAAAGAAAAGGACCAACTTACTTATCTATTCAATGGAAATTGTGAAAGCTAGAAGTGGTTGGTCAGAAGTTATACAGTCACTAAAAGAGGATGGCTGCCAAACTAGAATACTATACCCAGCAAAATTATCAATCACCATAGACAGAGTAAACAAGATATTTCAAGACAAAGTCAGACTTAAACAATACTTATCTATCACTCCTGCCCTCCAGAAAGCATTAGAGGGAAAACTCCAAACAAGGCTACACCCATGAAGCCACAAACAATCAATAATTCCACAGAAGAATAGCCCAGAGAAAGGAAATACATACAAACTACCACAAAAATAGCAGGAAATATCAATCAGTTGTCACTAATATCCCTTAACATCAATGGACTCAACTCATCCAAAAAAGACACATATTAATAAGATGGATACAAAACCAGAAGCAATCCTTGAACTGCATTTGAGAAACACACCTCAATCACAAAGACAGAACCAGGTTCAGAGTAAAGTGTTGGGAAAAGACTTTCCAGTCAAATGGTCCTAAGAAACAAGCTGGGTTTGCCATTCTAATATCTAACAAAGTAGACTTTAAGCTAAAAGTAATTAAAAGGGACCAAGATGGTCATTACTTATTCATCACAGGAACAAGTGGTCCAGAGGATATTCCAATCCTGAATATTCATGCCCCTAATATAAGGGCATCTACCTATGTAAAAGAAACACTGGTAAAGCTCAAATCTCACATCAGTTCTCACACGTTAATAGTGGGAGACTTACATTTGGACCTTGGGACCTCCTGCCAATGCTGGTGAGAAGATGGGGCGATGTGGAGAAAAGAGAGTGAGTGGAGGGGGTGGAAAGGGGAAGGGATCTTGAGTAAATATGTATGCAGATAGAAAATGTGACTTTATTCATAATAAAAAATTAAAAATTATAAAAAACAAAACAAAACACACAAACAAAAAAGAAATTGTATAATCTAATTATTAGATTAGACATTTCAAAAATAGTTTTTGGTGATATAGATGTATAATAAGCTTATATACATATATATTCCCAAGAGACAAAACTTCTTTTTCAAGCATGTGAAACACAATTAGAAGGTCCTATCTCTTAATCAGAAATCAAATTCTCAGCGAACACTACTACTGCTGACTAAAATGGATTTCCAGCTTCTATAACTGTGAGAAATATATAAATGTTTTCAAAAACTTCCCAGTTTGTGGCATGTGGATGTGGCTCTTGAAAGGGAATCAGAGGGTATGAATGCTATCTTTGTGTCTGTGATTTTGTAGAATATGATATGATAGCTTTAGGGGAAATACGTAGTGATCTAAAGCACTTCTATTATTCTTCATGCCTCTTAAAATATTTTTTTTGACTCTCTAAATGCCATGTAAAGCAGAATTGATAATGAGAATGAATATTCAGTTTTACTGCATCTTTGTGTGTTTTCTAGGGAGATGATGAAGGAGGGAATACCCCTCAGGCTTAATTTTTGGGGAGGAAACAAGATACTGATATAATTAGAAGATGATGGTGCTGATTTTAGTACTGTTTGATTCAGTTTGTCTTTTGTCCCCCACCTAATCAATGCTGTATAGTAACAGCATAGAAGACAATAGGGATGAAATTGGAATTTTTGAGAAGGAGGGAAATTCAAGCACTCTGGTAAGTTTTGTTCTGTTTTAATAAAGGAAATGTTTTATTTTTTACCACAAGAATCACACAAACTATATATAGTACACACCAACAGGAGTTTAATAAAAAAAAGTGTACTATGCTTCTAATACAAATTCATAGGGTTTTCATTATGTAATCTCTATACATTTCAGTGAACAAAAGAAAATTAAAGTATCAGGTATTGGCCTGTTGGGAGATGGAGATGGGGTTTATGCAAGGACAGTAGTAAACATGATGTGTTTGTGATCATCCTAAGCACACTATGGATAAGAAAATTTGGATGAGCATTAAAATAAGGAAAATATTTAGTTTTTATGTTTTAAGAAATACAATAAATACAATAGAGCTTAGAAAAATCATATATATAGTTATTAGTAAAATATGATGCTATAAGTCACAATGGGTACACTGGTTTTTATTTCATAGAAATACTACTTTTTAAAATAAATTGAGCAGTTTCTAATCATAGCCTTTCTATGTGTACATTCTTAAATATATCTTCTAATATTTTGTTTTACTTTAAACATCCTTTTTTTGGTTTGGTTATGTATTGTCACTTCTTCCCCAGATAAGCCTGAATTTCCCTATTTAATATTATATATTTAAGTAATTATTGAGCTTCATCTTATTCTATTTACAGATATTCAAATAATATATTTTAACATGTTAGTATACTTAAAAGAAATTGGTGAAAGTATTAATTGAAATTATTTACCAATAATCCATTGATGTTTTCTTATTTAAATTCAGGTATGCTTCCCCTAGCACCTATTTTTAAGATAATAAATTAAGCATTAAGCATGTTTTTTGATGTTTTAAATGATGCTCAGTGTTGCTTAATATAATCAGCATTTGGTAATCAATCAATTTATTTTTTAAAACACTATTTTTGATACATATTGTTTTACAATTGACTATCTAGAATAGTAGATACTTAAAGTAAGGCATTTTTTTTTCTATTTTTTTATAGAAAGAATTATGTAGTTGGCATTCTGCCTAATTGCCTCTCATTAAATGATTTTTTTAATGTGTAGAAATTCAACAATAGTAATTAGTGTAAAGTGTTCCATTAGCAGTGTTCTTGAGTATTTTTCCTCTATAAATCTTTTCACCTCATTATTAGGAGAGAGAGAAAAAATAATTTAATGTAAATCTGTAGAACATGTGTTATTGATAAAATTATGTAAAAGTTTCATTTTTATAACTGTTTAAAGGAAAATTTATGATATTTATCTCAAGAAAGAAATGCAATGCAGCTAAAAAATTAATTTGAAAATCTCTTTTCTCTATTTTTACCTACCTCCTTTTCATTTCATTTACCTTGGATTCCTTTGGAAAGTTAAAGTAATGTCTACTCCCCACAAATTAGAAACACAGCACACAAAAGTAAAGATACCACCTAATTACAAATAAATGAAACTTGAAATATTGTGAGAAATGTTGTTGAAGGTTTTTCTTGAGGTGTACAATTTATTCAAAGACAGCTGCATTGCCAATAATTTGACAGAGCATGGGTAACAATGCATAAAAGATGGAAAAAAGGTACAAGTACACAAAATACTAATGTATTTTATTTTGATAAAGTATCATTGGTTAACTCTACATTTAATTTTACAAAAGCTGATGATGTCAGATACAGAAAAATGTTTGATCAAAATATTTCCCAGACTGCACCTTATAAAAATAATTTAACAAAATAAATTTAAAATTTATGTTGAATAAATATATATTAAGACTGAATTACACAGATATAAATTAAATATATAAGAAAAAGTATAAAATAAATTTTACAATAAATTTTAAAAGCTTAATATGAGCACTAAATTTAACATAAAATTTTGTAAAATGCATATTTCTCTATATTAATTATTCTTTAAGGGTTACTGCAGAAAATTTTATATTTCAAAACTTTTCATTCTAGTTAAAAGCAAAATATTAGAAGTAAATTTTATTTAACTTAAATTATAACATAAAGTAGAAATAATTACAAGCAAGCATCTTTTGCAAAGCTGAGCTTTTGTTATGGAGTATGAAAATAATGTTTTAGTGTGTTTACCTGTATACATATTCACATGTATGTGTTTGCACATCTGTGAAGATATATATGCAATTTATATGAGTGTGAAAGAGAGGATATTTCCAGGTCTCATCACTGAGTGGCTTTTTTGCCTAGTTTTTGGGACAGATTTTTGTTGTTGGCTTGCAGATACCTTTCCTGGCCTGAGAATCTTCCTCTTGTGTGAATCAGATCTTTCCAGTCCCAGAGATCTGCTTTTGACTAGATCTGAGTTTGCAAGCTAGCTGGTTGTAGTTAGAAGTCTCTCTTTCCTGCCCAGGCTTTTCCATAGCCATTTAGTCCCAAGTAACCAAATAAAGGCTTATGTTAATTATAAACTGTTTGTTCTAGGGCTTAGGCTTATAACTTGCTAACTCTTATACTTAAATTAACCCATTATACTTATCTATTTTAGCTACATATCTTTCTACCATTTCTCATTCAGCATTTTTTTTCTTGCTTCCTCTACATATGACTGTAACCTTTTCTGTTCTTCCTTTGTCTGGAAATCTCATTGTCTGGTTTCATTCTTGTACTTTCTGTCTGCCTACCTTCTGGCCAATCCACATTTTATTTTACCAATATTTACAGTGACAAATATTTACAGCATACAGAAGCATAATCTCATGGCATTTTCCTTTTTAAAAACATGAATCCCAAATCTAATCTCTTTTGTATAGCATTTTTGTTTCTTACTATTATCTATAACAACTTGTATTCAACAAATTAAACGAAAACAACATTTATAATGAATTTTTTGAGAATGTGGGCATAGTTCTCTGGACTATTTCCTGCTGATTGAGGGTGCTGGTAATTTTATGGCGATTCTGAGAAAATTCTTAATTACAATAATGTCCTGACTGGAGTATTCTATAAAGCTGGGTCATCTCAGCTAATCTCCTTGACTGTTCTTAATGTAGAGCTCAGAGGAAACTGTAACAGAAGAGCTCTGAAATATTGAATCATCTGGGCCAACTATTCCCATATAAGGTTTCTCAGGGGATATTCATGTGGCCCTTGGATGCAATAGCCAAGAAAAATCTAGAACTTGTAATTTTCCTGAATCTTCCTTTCAAAGGCTGAGATTATAAGTCCTCTGTGTCATGCCTGATATATGTGATGCTGGAGATTGAACCTAGGGCCTTGTGCATGCAAGAGACATTCTCTCCTCCAATTAATCATTAATTTGCTTGCTTGTCATTGGAACACTATTCTTAGGTCATTCTTTCAAATCCTTGTGTGTGTGTGTGTGTGTGTGTGTGTGTGTGTGTGTGTGTGTATAGACCATTAAATTTCACTATGATTTCTTACCTGAGCTTGAGCATGTCAGCATACTAATCATATTTTTAAAGAAGACATAATAATTTATTTGTGACAAATGTGTGTTGATATATTTTATAATTATTTAATTTAGTCATTAAATGCAAATGTACACAATATGTATATTTGTATAATTACTTTAAACAAAAAAGAACATTTCATTGGATGCCATTATACTATAACTATTGGAAATTAGTCACATTTCTGAGTTTTCTATATCAAATGACAATTTGAGAGTTTATATAAAGATAAATATTATAAAGCTATATGGTCTCTGTTTGGCTTACAGAATTTTTTAATTCCCACAGCTCGACAGAAACATTTTAGTTATAAAAGTTTATGAATGAACTAATGCCAATATCTGTTTTATGTCAAAGGAAGCTGTGGACCACAAAATTACTAAAAGTATATTTCCTTAGCCATTGGAAAGAACCTTTAATGACGGTGAAGTGAAAATAGTAATGGGAACATAAGAGACATGAGGCAAATTATAATAATAGTAGAGTAGTTGTGCTTCTATAAAATTGTAAAAAACACAATAAATATTTTTAGAATGGCAACACACTGCTTAGAATCTTTGCCTTCAACTAATCAGAAGATTGACTATGTTTTAAATTATCAGCATCTTCACTGAAATTTTATATGCTAATGACCTGATGATCCTGGTGTTCCATTGAATCCCTCAGATATTTTACCTTAACAACAATCATTCAGAATTAAAATAGCAATACATGTCATAAGGAGCTATTATTAACGTAATGTAAGACAAGATGCTTTAAAATAACTCCACTGTACACTATAAATAAATATATATTATTCTCATTGATTAATAAAAAGCTGACAGGCCAATACCTTGGGCTTGTTACTTGCTTTTCTTTTTCTGATATTTATTTATTTAACAAGTTTTATCAATACCTACTGTTGTAGTAAGTTTTCCTGGGCCCCCTTTGGGTCCAGAGGTTTGCAACCTGGCACGCGCGGTGGCAGCGGTTTTTATCGTCCAAAAAAATGAATCATAAACTTATATCCTTTAAACTGTTTGGCCCATATCTTAAGCACATTACGAGCTAGCTCCTTCATCTAAATTCAATCCATTTCCATTAATCTTTCCACCACGTGGTCCACAGCCCATGGCTCACCTGAATTCCTACATGCTTCTTCTTCGGGGGATGGATGAAGACTGGCAAACTCCATTCTTCTTCCTACCTGCTTGTGCTCTGACTCTCCACCCACTTCTATGGTGTTCTACATGGACCAAAACAGCTCCTTTATTTACATTATACAGAGAATGTTCCACCACATTTCCTCTTTTCTGTCTAATTAAAAAGAAAGGTTTCAATTTCCATATTGCAAAATTACAACAGAAAAACTCTCAAGCAGGAATTACAGTCACAATATCCAGTCTATTTGTATTCCAAAATTAAAAAGACTATCATTGTGAGTCTAAAGTTTCATATCTAATATACCTTTTAAACTAAAAAGAACTATACCTACAATTATTAAACCTTCAACCACATCAAAGACCACAGAAGGATATAATATTATGCAAATAAACAGGAAGTGCAAGCAACTTTCAAAGTCTAGAAAATGACAGAGATGACATTTATCTGCCTGGACAGTCACCCAAAGTTCCTTTGTAATGTTGGGGCATCAATCTTCAGCCTTTATGGCCCAAAGTCTCTATCATACCTTTCAGTGATGCAGGAAATCTGACACAGTCCATCAGTTGCTTCTCCTTGTGTCCTAAAGAATGTCCGACAATGTTTTTCTGCAAAGCAGGAACCTGAAGGACCATCTCGGCTTATTCTGCCAAAGTTCAGAGGTCACTTTCCTATGGAACCTGCATGTCCAGTTTATACAGCATACTGTCAAACAGTCAATACCAGAACAGTTTCTTGTCCAGTGGCTAACTGTTGCCACAAAGTAAATGCCACATGAAGTTGCTTCAATGCCCATCCTTTTTCTGAAATACATTGGTGCTGCCAGGAACAGACCTGTCTGACTGTCCAGAAAAGTCTAAGTTCTTAAAATATTTTAAATTCCATATTCTGCATGTCTTTCAAGTCTACCTATCTAATTGAAATATATATTTGTATACCTATAAAAACTTAACTAACATGACTATAAATTTGGTTATCATAGATGACTATTAATCTGCATTTCCCAATTACACATTACAATTTTAAATGAGTTACATCAGCATCACACCTTAATCAACAGTAGAAAAATCCATACAGCATAACAAAATTGACCTTAAGTTTATATCAATGAATCATAATCCACTTATCTTTTCTAATCATTCCTATATCATAACCTCCTCCCCTATTTTTTTTTTTAGAAATTGACTATGACCATTAACCATTTATAATGAAAACAAACATTAATAAATAATATTTTTGGGAAATTGGACAAAGCTCTCTTTCTTTTACTACTTCCTGCTGTCAAAGGACGATGACAATCTCATGGAGTTTTGAATCTGGATCATCATAACTGGCCATCTAGAAAGCTGATTTTCTCATCAGAGAATTTCAAGTGGCCTTGGCAAATGGAACCACATTTGCTTAGAACCAATCCACAGGTTTTGATCTTCTGTGGAGACAAAAGCAGAAACTCTTTTCCCAAGTAACATATTCTTATAAACAGATTTCAAAGTCAAAAGTAGGTGTATTTAGCAGCCCCAGCAATCAACCATCTTTCTGCAGTCAGCTCATTAAAAGTCAAAAAATAAAAAGAAAACAAAACAAACATAATCCAGACTCTCTGCTTGTTTGCCATCTTTACATGGCCTTTTTTTTTAAAAAAATCTTTATTTCTATTTCTCTTTCTTAAGGGTTTTCTTCACCCTTTTTTTTTCTCTCTCTCTCTGAAGCCTATGTGTATTTCACATATATTGTACCCCCTTTAGAGGTTTTGAGAGTCTAAATCTGTTTTATTGAGAATTCCTAATCATTTTTCAACCGAAAGAGCTTTTAAAAGGTCGTGTCACTTTAATTGCTGACTCCGCGCCTCTTGGCAGTTTGGAACCTGGTTTGTGCAGCTACCAGAAAAAACCATTTTTACCTGTTTCCTTTCTGTTCAGTATAAGCTAAAACCTTAAATCAATCACACTTGTGCCAATCCTGTCGTGAAACATATGAGTTTAAGCTGTGTGCTGCAGACGCGCCATTTTTAAATTCCTGCCTGAACACCACGCTGTCTCTGTACCATAAATCAATTCAAATATGCAGTTCAGAAAACCGTTTTAAACTTTCTCAGGCTTTATGTGGGTGTTCATGCCCAACATTGGGAAGCCATCTGTTGTAGAAAGTTTCTCCTGGGCCCCTTTTGGGTCCAGGAGGTTTGCGACCTGGCACACGCGGTGGCAGCGGTTTTTATCCCCCAAAGAAATGAATCACAAGCTTATATCCTTTAAACTGTTTGGCCCATATCTTAAGCACATTACGAGCTAGCTCCTTCATCTAAATTCATTCCTTTTCCATTAATCTTTCTATCATGTGGCCCACAGCCCGTAGCTCACCTGGATTCCTACATGCTTCTTCTTCGGGGGATGGATGAAGACTGACAAACTCCACCCTTCTTCCTACCTGCTTGTGCTCTGATTCTCCACCCACTTCTATCCTGTTCTACATGAACCAAAACAGCTCCTTTATTTACATTATACAGAGAATATTCCACCACAACCTACCACTGCTCCCCTCCTTTTATTTTCTCCCAATCTTTCCTTAGCCTCTTTTCACTCCCCTGTTCATTTCCAAGGTAATCCAAAGTGACCTAGTTTGGTCTGCCATATCTAGATGAGGTAGGTCTGAGTCCCTCATCCCAGTATCAAGGCTGAGTTAGGTGTTTCTTCGTAAGGAATGGGCTCTGAATTGTCAGTTTATGCACCAAGAATACACTCTGATCCTACTGCAAGAGACTCCACAAACTGTCCATGTATTTTGACATTTCTTTACCTTTAAAGGGTTTAGTTCCTTCCAATGAAATTTCTTCATCAAATTTGTCAGAATCAGAGACCTCTCAATAGCTTCAATAAACTATCTCTCTGGGTCTCCTCATTATTTCAATCTCTTTGCTCATATACTCTCTCCTTTCTCTTCAACTGGACCATAACCTCAACCTGGTGCTTACCTAGGTATCTCAGCTTCTGCCTCTATACATTGCTCGGAAAAGATTTTAAAATGACAATTAGGGTTTTCATTCATTTGACTATAGGAGAAGTTCTGTTTAGACACCCTATCCACCATTGCTTGGAATCCTAGCCAGGGACATCTTGTAGGTTCCTAGAGGTTTCATTAGCACCAGAAGTCTTTCTAACCCCACAGTGACTCCCTCTGTCAAGATATCTATTTTGTTATCTCTCTCTTTTGCTTCTCTCACTCAATCATTTCCTCTTTTCATGATTTGTTCTTACTTCCCTTTTCAACATCCCCATTAAAATTCAAACTTAGTCAGGAGAGTTTCTCTATTTCCCTTTAGCAGGGAGATCCCTAAATGTCTCCCTTAAATTTTTCCTATTAATTAGCTTTTCAGGGGATATGCTTTGCAGCTTGAATATTTTTTGCTTTATATTTAAAATCCACTTATTACTGAGTACATCCTATGTCTATCTTTGTGGGTTTGTGACACCTCACTCTGAATGATACTCTCCAAATTCATCAATCTGCCAGTAAATTTTAGAATGTTTTTTTTTTTTATTTTCTACTGACTTTTAATCCATTCTTTAGTTGAGGGTAATCTAGGATGTTTCTAGTTTCTGGATATTATGGATGCTGATATGAACATATCTGAGCTAATGCCCTTGGGCTAAGAATGAACATCCTTTTAATATATGCCCAAGAGTGGAATTGTTGTATCATTGGGGAGATTCATTCTCAGGTTTCTGAGAAACTGCCATACTGCATTCCAAAGTGGCTGTACAAGTTTTTGTCCCCATCAAAAAGGGAGAAATATTCCCTTGCTCCTCATCCTCTCCAGCATAAGCTATCATCAGTGTTTTTGATCTTACCAATTCTGACATGTGTAAGATGGTATGTCAATGTAGTTTTTGGTTTACAATTTTCTAATGTTAATATTGTTAAGCAATTCTTTAAGTGTCTTTCACTCATTTGAAATTATTATGTTGAGAATTTTCTTTTTAACTCTGAATCCCATTTTAATTGAATCATTTAAAGAAAGAAGTCAAACTATTTTTATTTTCACATAATATGATGGTATACAAAGTGACCCCAAAATTCTACTAAGAAACTCCTACTGTTGATAAACACCTTCAGTAATATGGCAGGATATAAGACTAACTCAAATAATTAATAGTCCACCTATACTCAAATTACATAAAGGGTGAAATAGAAATGGAAGAAACATCACCCTTTACAATAGCTGCAAATGTCATTAAATATCTTGGGAGTAACTTTAATCAAGGAAGTGATAGACCTGTATGACAAGAACTTTAGTCATTAAAGAAAAAAAGTTAAAGATCTCCCATGACTTCAATAGGAAAAATCAACATAGTAAAAATGCCAATCTTACCAAAAGCAATCTACAAATAAATCCAATCTCAATCAACATTCCAACATAATATTTTACAGACCTTGAAAATAAAATACTCAACTTTACATGGTATAACAAAATCTCATGATTCTCAAAATGATCCTGTTCAATAATAGAACTTCAGGAGGCATCACTTCCCGCATGAGCTTCAGCTCGCTCAAGAGGAAGCAGCCCAAGACATTCACGGCGCGGATCGTCACCATGGACGCAGAGATGGAGTTCAACTGCGAGATGAAATGGAAAGGGAAGGACCTGTTTGATTTGGTGTGCCGGACGCTGGGGCTTCGGGAAACCTGGTTTTTTGGACTGCAGTATACAATCAAGGACACCGTGGCCTGGCTCAAAATGGACAAGAAGGTGTTGGACCATGATGTTTCGAAGGAAGAACCAGTTACCTTTCACTTCCTGGCAAAATTTTATCCTGAAAATGCTGAGGAGGAGCTAGTTCAAGAGACCACGCAACACTTATTTTTCTTACAGGTGAAGAAGCAGATTTTGGATGAAAAGATTTACTGCCCTCCTGAGGCCTCAGTGCTCTTGGCTTCCTATGCTGTTCAGCCCAAGTATGGTGACTATGACCCCTCTGTGCACAAGCGGGGATTTTTAGCTCAAGAGGAATTGCTTCCAAAAAGGGTGATAAATCTGTATCAGATGACTCTGGAAATGTGGGAGGAGAGAATTACTGCTTGGTATGCAGAGCACCGGGGCGGGGCCAGGGATGAAGCTGAAATGGAGTATTTGAAGATAGCTCAGGACCTGGAGATGTATGGTGTGAACTACTTTGCAATCCGGAATAAAAAGGGCACAGAGTTGCTGCTTGGAGTGGATGCTCTGGGACTTCATATCTATGACCCTGAGAACAGGCTGACCCCCAAGATCTCCTTCCCATGGAATGAAATTCGAAACATCTCCTACAGCGACAAGGAGTTTACTATTAAGCCATTGGATAAGAAAATTGATGTCTTCAAATTTAACTCCTCCAAGCTTCGTGTTAATAAGCTGATTCTCCAGCTATGTATTGGAAACCATGACCTCTTTATGAGGAGAAGGAAAGCTGCCTCTTTAGAAGTTCAGCAGATGAAAGCACAAGCCAGGGAGGAGAAGGCTAGAAAACAGATGAAGCGACAGCGGCTGGCTCGAGAAAAGCAGATGCGGGAGGAGGCTGAGCGCACAAGGGACAAGATAGAGAGGAGGCTCCTACAGATGAAAGAGGAAGCAACAATGGCCAACGAAGCTCTGATGCGGTCTGAGGAAACAGCTGACCTGTTGGCTGAAAAGGCACAGATCACAGATTAGGAGGCCAAACTTCTGGCACAAAAGGCTGCAGAGGCTGACCAAGAGATGCAGCGAATCAAGGCCACAGCCATTCGGACAGAGGAGGAGAAGCGCCTGATGGAGCAGAAGGTGCTGGAGGCTGAGGTGTTGGCACTGAAGATGGCTGAGGAGTCAGAGAGGAGGGCTAAAGAGGCTGATCAGCTAAAGCAAGACCTACAGGAAGCCCGAGAAGCAGAGTGAAGAGCCAAGCAGAAGCTCTTGGAAATCGCCACCAAGCCCACATATCCACCCATGAACCCAATCCCAGCACCACTGCCTCCTGACATACCGAGCTTCAACATCATTGGTGACAGCCTCTCATTTGACTTCAAGGATACTGACATGAAACGACTTTCCATGGAGATAGAAAAAGAAAAAGTGGAGTACATGGAGACGAGCAAGCATCTGTAAGAGCAGCTCAATGAACTCAAGACGGAAATGGAGGTCTTGAAACTCAAAGAGGGAGACAGCCTTGGATATCCTACATAATGAGAACTCAGACAGGGGCGGCACCCAGTAGCAAGCACAACACTATTAAAAAGCTCACTCTGCAGAGCGCCAAGTCCCGAGTGGCCTTCTTTGAAGAACTCTAGCTGTGACCCAGCCACCTCAGGATCTGCCACATCTACTGCCCCTGACAGCGACAGGATGTGACTGATTCCATAGGAACAATCAATAGGGGTCTGGCTTGTTTGGGAACTCTGCATAGAGGACCCAGTCCCCTTGGTGTGCACTTGGTCCTGAACACTGGTGTTGTGGTTCTCCTGGCCTGACTCTTTCTTTCCTTTTGTTTTGTTTTGTTTTCTTTTTTTTTGAGAAATATTTGTTGTGCGTGGATGCCGTCCTTCCTTCGTCCTAGGCACTATATGGTATAAGTGTTCCAGTACCTGCTGATGACTCCAGAACTTGGTTTGAAAAGTGTCTTTAGGAGTCCAGTGTGGAGACTGCCTAAAATCTACCATGTTGGTGCTACCTGCTCCCCCACTGGGGTTCTGAGATGTGCCTCCCCTCCACACTGAGGCCTTGGCACTGTGCAGAAGCATGGTCAGGCTGGGCTTAGAGCCAGCAATGATGGTTCATTAGCCAGGCTCCCCTGAGACAGTGTTGTAGCTGTCTGATGGCAGGAAGCAGGCTTAAGATAGAGTCTGTGCTGAAAGGCTAGTGGCTAGGCTGAAGGGCTGGGAGGCGAGTGGAGCCCATGCTGGGATCTGACAGTATAGTGTGCACATGCCTCCCTTCAGGCTCACTCACTTGCCTATCATATATCCGGGCTTTCCTGGTCTCATTCCCATCAGTGCCTGGAGCCCCAGCTGTGACTGGGCCTCCATGAGTTCAGCACATGTGGAACTCCAGAGCCTGGCTGCCTGTCCCCTCAGACTCTTCCCAGCTCTCTCTAATACCTAAGTCTCATTGCTCTTGTCTTCCCTGGGGCCTAGCAGTGACTGACATAGGTGTCCATTTAGTCAGCAGTCTCACAGGTTAATCCTATGGGTTGCCTCTGTGCTGGGCAGCAGATGTATACCATGTGACTCAGACACTCCACAGCTGAGTCTACCTTCTTTGTAATGGGTGTCACTGCCCTGGCCTGTCAGGACCCTTCAGGCCCTAACAGAACAGGTGGTAGGCCTCAGCCCATGAGAAGATATATATTTACTGAAGACAGCTGAGCTGACGGGATAGAAGTAAAGGTACACTCCACTGTCCCTTGTTCCCACTGGCTGGCTACCCATTTGGCCACTTTGCCATACTTAGCCCCTGCCTCCTTGGGTACCTAGGTTAGGACTCTAGTCTGGAATCTAAAGCTGAGGGAAAGTCCTCTGGACCTGGCATGCTGGCATTTGCCAAGTCTGCCGTGGCTTTGAATTGAACTGTCTTCTCAGGCCTAAAACCCATTCCTAAATTTCTTCCAGGATTGACTTTCTTCCTCTGTAAATTTAATCTTTGACAATGGCTGTAGGACACAGGACCTTGATGCTGGTTTGTAAAAATTATGTTAGGCCTTGTTTTTAATTTAACTACTGTGTGTATCTCAAATTTGAAAAATGTCAAGCTACATAACCATGTGGGAGCCCTGGTATTTGAGTAGTGACAGGTAACCATTGCTTGGTAGATGGGTCCAAAGCCCACTCAGTCAGGAGTAACTCAGCTCCCCTGGAGAGAGAGGCTAGGGTCCCCAGAATGTCTCCAACCCCAGTAAAAGGCAGGTTGAAAGCAGTGCCTGTTTTGAGCCTGTGACTGAGTTCTTTGTGGTAGACAGTTTTAACATCAAGGAGAGACATCTCTGAAGTCCAAGGGAAGTGGGCTCCAGCCCTGGCTATTTCGTTTCTGCCTTCAATGGCTCTTGTGCAGAGGTACCGTGATATGAAACAGTCACTGCTCAGTGCAGGACGCTGGGGCCTTGCTGTTGGCCTGTGGCTGGTCATATATCCGAGCTGAGACCATACCTCAGCTGCAGCAGCACTCTGACCTAAGGTCACAGCTTGGTTATTGGTGTACTTGCTTTGATAAACACCACCACGGATGTACATAACACTTAAGTGACTGTTTTATCATCTTGTAGACATGTTTCTTTTGCTCCCTCACTTTCAAAAAAATTCAGAGGCTGACAACCAACTACAGTTACTAACTGTCCTTGCCAACAAGGCCAGAACCTCAAAGCCCCTGGTGCAAGCAGCCTTCATGGGGCATGGGGCCGGGTGGTGGTGTCCAGCCTTTCCCAGGTGCCTTGAGGCCAAGCCAGCACCCGTGGGCTTCCATTCCTCTGTTTTCTTAAACAGCTCTTCCGGTGAGGCCCATGTCACTCCTGTCGGGCCCAGCACATGAAGCTGTTTTCTATTTGGGGTGGGGGGGTGATTATAATTTAAGTGATTGTTTTAATAAAAACTCTAAGCTGCTAAAAAAAAAAAGAAAAAGAAAGTGGGAAATACCATTGAATGCATTGATACATGTGACTACTTTCTAAATATAACACAAGTAGCACAGACACTAAAAACAGCAATTATTACAAGGAACTTCTGAAACTGAGAAGCATTTGTAAGGCAAAGGACATGGTAATTATGAAAAAAAAAAAAAAAAAAAAAAAACAGCTCACAACATTGAAAAAGATCCTCACCATCCTAACACTTGACAGGACTGATCTCTAAAATATAGATAGAGTTCAAGAAACTAGAGTCTAAAATCTCCAAATAAGCCAACTAGGTAACTCTTTTTTTAATTTATTATTATGAACAAAGAAATCAAACTTTCTATCCTTGTATAACCTTATTCTGGGTCCCTTCGGCCTCCCAGCACATCAGGTCATTCTCTCTTCTCCACAACTCCTCATACCCTCCCTGGGCAGGCAGCAGGCAGTCCCAAGATCCCACTGTCCCAATATGGCTTAGTTCAGCCTCCACTCCTGGCAGATCCAGTTTTCTTCCTCCAACCTCAAGACTGAGTCAGGTGTTCCTCTAGGTGGAGTGGGATCCAAGGAGTCACTCCAAGGTGTTTCTGATCCAAAGCTGTTCACTGGTTGTGGTTTGCAACTTGGGCATGCTTTGCTTTTTTCTTGTTTGTTTGTTTAGAGTCCACTAATGAGTGAGGACATCCCCTGATTATCTTTCTGGGTTTGTGATACCTCGCTCAGGAGGATATTCTCCAAATCCATCCAATTGCCTGCAAAGTTTACGATATCATTTTTTCTTACTGCTGAGTAGTACTCCATTGTGTAGATGTACCACAGCTTGTTAATCCTTTCTTCAGTGAGGGACATCTAGGTTATTTCCAGGTTCTTGCTAATACAAATAATGCTGCTATGAACATAGCTGAGCTAATCCATTTGGAGTGTGACTGTGCATCTTTAGGGTATACACCCAGAAGCGGTATTGCTGGATCCTTGAGGAGATTGATTCTCAATTTTCTGAGAAACTGCCATACTGCATTCCAAAGTGCCTGAACAAGCTTACACTCCCACCAACAATGGAGGAGTGTTCCCCTTGCTCACCGTACTCTCCAGTATAGGCTGTCCTCAGTGTCTTTATTCTTAGCCAATCTAACAGATGTCAGGTGGTATTTCAAAGTTGTTTTGATTGGCATTTCTCTGATGACTAAAGATGATGAGCTCTTTCTCACATGCCTTTCAGCCATTTGTAATTCTTCTGCTGTGAATTCCCTTTTTAGTTTGGAACCCCAATTTTGATTGGGTTATTCAAGGCTTTCGGCTCTAGGTTCTTGAGTTCTTTATAAATCTTAGAGATCAGTCCTCTATCATTTAAAGGTTGGTGAAAATCTTTTCCCTTCACTAGGCTGTCCATTTGTCTTATTAAAGTGTCCTTGGCTTTACAGAAGCTTTTTAGCTTCAGGAGATACCCATTATTGATTGTTGATTTTAGTGTCTGTGCCACTAATGTTATATTTAGGAAGTGTTCGCCTATGCCAGTTCGTAGAAGTGTATTTCCCACTTTCTTTTCTATCTAGTTTAAAATGACTGAGATTATGTTGAGGTACTTGTACCACTTGGATTGGAGTTTTGTGCAGGTTGACAAGCTTGGGTCTATTTTCATTTTTCTACACACTACCATCCACCTATGCCAACACATTTTGTTAAATATATTATCTTCTTTCCATTGAATATTTTGGGCCTCTTTATCGAAGATCAGGTGTTCATAGGTTTTTGGATTAATGTCTGGAAACCATCAATTCTATTCCATTGATCCTCAAGTCTGTTTTTATGCCAGTACCAGGCTGTTTTTATTACTATAGCTCTATAGTATAACTTGAAGTCAGGGATGGTGATGCCTCCTGAAGTTCTTTAGTTGGGCAAAATTGTTTTGGCCATCCTGGCTTTCCAGTTGTTCCAAATGAAATTGAGTATTGTTCTTTCAAGGTCCAAAAAATATTGTGTTGTGATTTTGATGAGCAGTGTATTGAATCTGTATTGCTTTTGGTAGGATTGCCATTTTTACTATGTTGATCCTACCTATCCAAGAACATGGGAGAGCTTTTCATTTTCTGATATCCTCTTCAGTTTCTTTCTTTAGTGATTTAAAATTTTTGTCAAATAGATGTGTTACTTCTTAAGTTATAGTTACTCCATGGTATTTAATATTTTTGTAGCTATTTTGAAGTGTCATATTCCTCTTATTTCTTTTTCAGCTCTTCTATCTTTAGTGTATAGAAGGGCTACTGATTTCTTTGAGTTACTCTTGTATCCTGCTACATTGCTGAAGGTGATTATCCACTGTAGCAGTTCCATCGTAGAATTTTTTTGTGTCACTTTGTATACAATCATATCATCTGCAAATAGAGATAGTTTCACTTCTTTTCCAAATTGTATCCCCTTAATATCCATTCATTCTCTTATTGCTTTAGCCAAAGCTTTGAGAACTATATTGAATAGATAAAGGAAGAGAGGACATCCTTGTCTAGTTCCTGTTTTTAATGGGATTGCTTTGAGTTTTTCTCCATTAAGTTTGATACTGGCTGTCCTGTCGCCTTTTTGTAAATCACCTTTATTATATTTAGGTATTCTCCCTGTATTCCTGATCTCTCCAGGGCTTTAATCATTAAAGAGTGTGTGATTTTGTCAAAGACTTTTTCAGCCTCTAAAGATATGATCATATGGTTTTGTTCCTTTAGTTTGTTTATATGATGGATAACGTTTATGGTTTTTCATATGTTAAACCACCCCTGCATTTCTTGGATGAAGCCTACCTGGTCGTGGTGGATGATATTTTTTATATATTGTTTTATACGGTTTGCTAAAATTTTGTTGAGAATTTTTGCATCAATATTCATGAGGGAAATTGGTCTGTAATTCTCCTTCTTTAATTTGGGATTAATTGGTTTAATACTGAAATTAAACCAAAAACCTATGAACAACTCATCTTCAACAAAGAGTCAAAATTCAAAGTTGTGCCTTTGAATGGCTTGAGTATTAGTGTAATTGTGGCCTCATAAAAGGAATTTGGCAATATTCCTTCAGTTTCTAATGTGTGAAATAGTTTGTGGAGTAATGGTAATAATTCTTCTTTGAATGTGTGGTAGAATTTGGCTCTGAAATCATCTGGACCAGGGCTTTTATTTTTGGGGAGGCTTTTAATGAGAGTTTCAATTTCTTTAATGGTTATTGGCCTGTTTAGGTAATTAATCTGATATTCATTTAATTTTGGTAGATGGTACCTGTCCAGAAAGCTGTCCATTTCTTCTAGGTTTTCCATTTTTGTGGAATCTAGATTTTCAAAGTATGATCTGATATTTCTCTGGATTTCCTGGGGGGTCCGTTTTTTTTGTCCTCCTTTTCATTTCTGATTTCGTAGATTTGGACACTCACTCTCTCTGTTTTTTAATGGTTTGGAATACGGCTTTTCTATCTTCTTGACTTTCGTAACGAACTAACTCTTAGATTCATTGATTCTTTGTACTGTTCTTTTTCTTTCAATTGTTTTGATTTCAGCTCTAAGTTTGATTATTTCCTGCTGTCTACTCCTTCTATTTGAGTTTGCTTCTAATTTTTCTAAGGCTTTCAGCTGAGCTGTTAGGTCTCTAGTGTGGGATTTCTCTAGGTTTTTCGTATAGACATCTATGACTTGATTTTTATTCAGCTCGTTAGGTAGGGGAGGGGAGGTGTCTGGATCCCGAAATATGGAAGTTGCAATGGTTTTCAGGCTGAGGAGTTTATTCAAGCAGACAGCCAGGTGCCAGCAGTTTTTCTCATTAGGGCTGGCCGCATCATCTTTCCTGGAACCAGAGTACAATTGAGGTGGGGCACAGAGAGCAAAGCACATATTTCCAGTAAATGTCAGGTGAGGAAAATTCCACTGTTACAATAAGAAACTTCAGGATATCATCAATTTAAATTAATTTATTTTGTCTAATGCACATAAAATTGACTAACATCAATTACACACTTAGATGAGTTTACAGATTATCATCCCAATAGTCAAATTTCCTGTTTATTGGGCTCCTCTGCAATCAGACCTTACCCAGGACCACTTTGAAAAATTTATGTAACTTTATTTTTTCTAGAATATAAATATTAGATAGAAAGACAGACAGACAGGCAGACAGACAGACAGATAGATAGTTTGATTGATTGATAGATAGGTTGGATAGACAGATTTATATTATTGTATCCATTTTATATGTCCATAGTCTTCCAAATAGTCTTTCATGATATGGTTAAAAAAGAGAGAGTGACTGGGAGTGGTGGGAGAAGGAAGGGAGTGTGTACAAGGGGATACATGAATAAAAACTCTAACTTTATTCATAATAAAAAAATAATAAAAAGTGTTGAAAAAATTTTAGTTACTTTTGGGGTAAGTTTCTTATTAGGAAGGATGTTCTTTTGAATAGTTAAGTAAAATTATTTGTAGAATTATTTTCATTTTTTAGATTATATAGAAGTATGCAAAGATATGTAATAATTGAATGATCTTATTTAGCTGAGTTTTAGCAATTGTATAAAGCTGATGTTTTTCCACTCATAGATTACATGGCATCATCTGTCACTACAAAAACTAACAATAGACATTAAGCTTCAATAAGAGTATCAATTTGGTTTCTTCATTGCTTCAACTGAGATGTGTGGTGTCATCAGTATAGAAATCTTATTAAGCTATTATATCTAACTAATAACAATGGCAATGACCTGTGTTCTCTGGTGGGAATTTCAAGACCTCTTTAACTAAAAACAGAAGGTATATATCTCCTTCAGAGTATTCTTTTTGTGTTCAGTAATGTGGAAGTTTTATTGTGATAACTATTCCCTACATGAGAAAGGACTAATTGAACTATTTTTTAATGTATCTAGAAAGTTTATATTTAAAAGAAAGGCTTGCATGTGGCTTTAAAATTTTGCTTACTTTTGGTTTTTCCATCTATGCTTCCTCTCATCTAGTCTCCCATTTACTTCCTAAACTTTCTCTTCTCTAGTGTTTCCTTACTTTATTTTCTCTGCTCTGTTCTAATCCCCTCAACCCTTCTCTCTAGTTTCTTACCTTTTAAAGCTTACTCCACATTAAAAACATTAATCTGTGGCTTTCAAAGTAGGCTCTACACATAAAATTTGAAAATTGTAGTGTTTGTCTATTTAGGTCCAGGCTAACAAGCTCAATATACCCTCTTAAAATTTCACACATTGATTAGCAGTTTATAATTTAAATTTTCTAACAGCTGAATAAGATAATATCATGTATATGTGCTACATTATTTGTTTATCTTGCTGAACATGTAGGATAATTTTATTCATTGATTTTTGTAGATATAATACCAACAAACATGAATTAATGTATCTTTTGGAAGAAAGATATAGTGTTCTAAGAAATACATACAGAAGAAGTGTAGCTCATTCATATGATAGTTTTATTCTAAATATTGGAGATTCATAACAATTTTTATAATATATATACCAATTTGCACATATGCCAACAATGAAAGGTACATCTTTCTGCAATGTTGTCAACAGCTGTTTTAATTTTTAATGCCTTTTTAAAATGTAATTTACAACTCACCAAAATGTAAATGTTATTAAATGTTAAAAGAAGAAAAAATTTTCAATATCAAGATAAATTCCAGAGTTTCAATAAGAAAAAAATATTCACTATTGCACAATTCGGAAAGAATAGTTAAAATTGATACACAAATTTTAATAGCTGAAATACAATAGTAAAAATGTCAATGAAATAACTTTAGTCAAAATAATACATCATTAAATCTAAAAATTACATATTTTTAAAAGTTTAATATGAAGGTATACTGTAGTATTTACAGATGACATTAAAATTTCCAGATATTTAATGTGGATAAATGCAAAATTCATAAACAAAATAGTCAATAATATAAAAGGATAGAAAAGCAGTATAATTATCCCTATTATAATAAAAATAATCATGGTCAATAAAAAAATATGTTGCATTCTGTGGAGCAAGAGAGGAGGTTAAAGATAAGTGTTCATAATTTGGTTTCTATTCATCAAAATGAGATGATTTATATAGAAAGTGTATTTACTATATTATAGAATATATAAAATGTTTTTGGCAAAATGAAAATTTTTTAATTATTTCTAATTCTGTTAGAGTTTGAATTTCATTGATCCCAACACCTTAAAAAATAATGCTACATTAAATTAATGAACTTAAATTTGCCATATGAAAACTTTCATTTTGATGGATGAAAAAAATGTTTTCTCCAGACTAAAGTTTGGTATTATTAAATTTAATTGACATTTGAAATGATCTATTTACATTGTAAAAGTATGTTGTATAATTTTTAAAAGAATAAAAAATCTTGTAGAAGACCCTGGTTTTGTTCTCTGTGCTTATAATAGCCTGTAACTATATCCATAGGCTTATCTGGTTTATTATGTCCCTACAGTTATATTTACATACTCTTACAACATAAATAAAAGTTTTTAAAATACATTTTTGTTTATTAGATTATAATTACATCACTTCTTCCTTTTTGGTCCCCCCTTTTAACCTATTCCAATAAAATTATTACTGCCTCCTTCTTCATTTTAAATTTATGGCCTCTTTAAAAATATGTTTTGTATGTACATATGTATACAATTATATATATATATAAAATATAACCAGCTTAGTATGAATGAGGTTGCATTTATGTATTTTTTAGAGCTTGAATAATAACGAGTGTAATGAATTAAGACAATGCCATGAATAAATTAAAATATCTAATATCTATTAGTGGATTCAAGAAAGGACACTGTTCTTCCAAAGGAATATTTAGTCATGTGCTAAATATATGAATCATGCCCAAAGGGTCTTAGTATATTCACAAGCAATTTATTTTGTAATCACAAATATTTTCCTGATAAAAATATGTGAGATATTTGAAGAAGCATTCAGGCATATGTTAAAAACATAAAATAAATTAAATGTGAGCAGTTATATTTTTTAAAATATGCCAGTTACAGTTTTGTAAATGCTAGCACATCTGCATGTACAACAAAGGAAGAGAAAAAGCAAAGTACTAATTGGGAACATCTACATTTTTTGAAAATGTGACAACTCCTAGCTCTGATAGATCTATAATTTTGAGTGTATGTGATCAGTCTTTTATCTAGTTATTTGAAGAGTGTTATTAAGGAAGCTAAATATGTTTTATAGTATTATCAATTGTAATTAAAGCCAATGGTATTTGACATATTGTTTTTACTTTTTATCAGCAGCAAGAAGAAAATAATAACAAATCAAAAAGATTGTTACAGTTACCCTTCTTTCTCATCAGCATGAGCTGCCATCTTTTATATTGATCTTAGCCATCAAACAGGTGTAAATGAGATATGAAAATAGTTTTGATTTACATTTTATTTTCCTGATGACTAAGAGCAGTGAACATTTCTTTAAGTATTTATTAGAAATTTAAGATTTCTCTTTTGAGAATTCTTTTGGTTAGATCAATACTCAGATTTCTAAGTTCATTACTTATGTGTCAAATGTCCTCGGTTTTTAGTTCATAATATACTTCAGATATTAACACTTTCAGATATGTTCTTAGTAAAAAGATTTAAAAATTATATTATGTAGCCTGCCTCCTTGTATGAATGAAGCTGTCTTTTGACAAACAACTCCAGTTTTGTATGTTCTTTTTATTAAAAGTTAATTTCTGTGCCTGTGCTAATAGTGTTCTATTCAGGAAAACTTTTCTAGATTTAATGATTTTAAGATTATTTCCCATTTTCTCTTCTATTAAATTTAGCATATGGGGATTTTGTGTTGAGGTCTTATTATTATTTTCAGTTGAGTTTGTGGAGTTATGAGTATGAATCTAAAATAGGCTGCTCAATGCAATTTTTGCAAAATAATGGAAAAATTCCATATTTTCACATCTTTTATTGATTTCAGTGAATATGGGCTTAAAGATATTAAAGCAAGTTTTTCTGAATAATTTTCTAGAGGTAACTATAAAAAGATAACTTTATTTTAAAGTTTTACAAAATTGTACATATTTTTCACTGTCAACTGTAAGTAATTTACATAAATTTTATGCTTTTGACTAGCTTGAATGTTAGAAAATAAAATTTTAAAAATCAAATTAATTAGTGCTAAATTTGTCAATTTCTTCAGTACAATTCAAGGCCTTTATCCTACAACTCTACAGCACTGGATACAAAGAAAAAGAGCTGTTTCTGGCAGATGTGATCTGAATCCAAGCTTGTTGCTGATTATATAAATAATTTGTTATTATTCTGATATTTGTTGAATATCTCATTGCATTAATGAACAAAAATAGGGTCTCGGTTTTGTGTTAGGTTTTTATTTTTTTTAATTACAAATTTTATTTTGTTTTGAACATTAACTCTTGTTAGCTTCATGCGTGAAAGCAAATATATACTACCAAGGCCACACACTAGATTTTATTTAAGAGAGAATTCCCAGTCGGGTGCAGAAGCAGAGGAGCAGGACAGAAGTCAGAGGACAGAGAAAAGGGCCTGAGCATGTGAGTGCAGTCTCTTTTAGGGGAGGGGGCATGTATGGATAGATATGCATCATGGGTCCAGGAAGGTGCTTTCATAAGCAGTGCAGCAGGGTTTACGCAGCCACACCCAGGGGCGTGCCTCTGTACAAGGTGTATCCCACCTGAGCCAAGATGGCTCAGCTACATGGAATGCCAGGAATCCTTACAACTCTCAGATAATAAATTATCATTTATGACAAACACTTCTCATCATGTTTGTCATCTGTATATTACTATACTTTTAACTTCAGTCTAAAAAAATTATTATATTTTTATACAGGTTTTGATTTTTGTCTGTAACTTCTGAAGCTATAGTTGAAGACTACAAATGCAGGTTTTGATTAGCATATTTGCCTGGTATACAGAAAGCCCTTGGTTCAATCCTCTGTATGTATATTATGTGACTACCCCACAAAATATTTTGGTAATAATTTTAATATATTTGTTCTTATACTCCACCAAACTAACATTTAAGAAATATAAGAAATACAGTAAGATTAATTTTAAAAATGGAACATTTATATGATATAGCAAAACAATAAATACATAAGTCAGTATTCAATATAGCATCGCATATTTAGAATTGTAAATACTTATAAACATATCTGTAACATTGTTCTAAATAATATAATTCTAGAAGTGAAAAATTTCATCATCTGCAAAAATTGGAAACCCATAGACACCTGGTCCACAGTTGAATAAGTGGTGAGTGGCACCACTCCCAGAACAAGCAGAGACTGTAGTCTCCAATGCCCAGCCAGGAGACACAGCCCCTAGAACACCAACCCTGCCAAATTCTGCCCTAAACCCAAGCCAGCAAAGAAACCCCTGCAAGCCCAAACACCCAGCAAAACACAGTGGGACATCCCAGGAACAAAACCCTAATTCTTGCCAAACACAATTCATCGCACAATGATTCCAGTTTCTTCCACAAAACCTAGAAATCCACAGGCCCCAGCCCACAGCTAACAAAGAGTCTAACAGCTCACAAAGAGTGGACCAAGAACCCAGATTGTAACAAAAGAGACTTCTTCAGACACAAACATACCCAGAATAGATTGCACTAAATCTAGCTGAGATTCAGATGAATCCTGCAATAAACGGAGGAGCAATGGACAGACATCAGTACAAGAATACATGTAACAACATAAAAAAAGGCACCACAAGAAGAATCTGGTGATTCTACAACACCAAGACCTGAGAAAATAGAATAAAACAATCTTATGAAGATGATAAAGGCCTTAAAAGAGAATATACAAATCCCTCTTAAATAAATAGAAAAAAATAAAACAAAAAATTGGAAGAGATTACAAATCTTTGAAAGAAAAAAATAAACAAAGGAACATAAAAGGTAAAGAAAACATTTCATGGTTTAAAAACTGAAAGAGAAGCAATAAAGGAAACATAAACTGAGGCAATACAAGCAAGAGAAAAGCTGAAGAAATGAACTAGAAAAACAATCCATAAGTGGAATCTCCTGAAACTGAGAAGCTTCTGTAAAGCCAAGGACACAGTCGATAAGACAAAAAAAAAAAAAAAAAAAAAAAAAAAAAAAAAAAAAAAAAAAAAAAAAAAAAAAAAAAAAAAAAAAAAAAAAAAAAAAAAAAAAAAAAAAAAAAAAAAAAAAAAAAAAAAAAAAAAAAAAAAAAAAAAAAAAAAAAAAAAAAAAAAAAAAAAAAAAAAAAAAAAAAAAA